>JBCFYV010002105.1:22500-40000 GCA_039000515.1 Timema cristinae
TCACTAAACATAACTTTAGATGACGATAGTGAATGACGTACCTAGTCTTATCAGCTAGAGTCGTTAACAATTTCTCGTGTTTCCCTACGGGTGGAATCCCTTTCTCAGGACAGAACGGCAAGTCAGAATGAGCGTCATGTACATTTTGTGGGTATTCAAGATCTACCTGCAAGATATAGCCCGTATCCGCATCGTCCTCCACGTTTAGCACGTTCAAGCGTTCAATTTCATCATCTTCAAGCCATCTGAACCCTCCATAGGGTAATGAGCTCAACATGCTAAATGAATAGAGTCCATTCACGTCTAGATAAACGAGGTAAGACTCTGGTTTGGAACGGTCAAATGAACTCATATAACGATTATTAGCTACAGAATGACGATTAGCTACGAAACATATCCCTCCTCGAATAGCTCCCTCAATGAATTGATGCATATCTACGTCATCTATTAATTCGAGCCGTACCTGGGTTATTCTCAATAGAGCTTGGTACGCTAGACTGGGGGCCGTAAGAGACCATCCGGGATCGAGCCTATACGTTTTCATACAAAGATCACGAAAGTTCTCAAAGACGTCAGCTAGTAGTGTTACGTCGGTATGAAGGTAGAGGTTCGAGTAATCCCAAAGATTCTTGCATTCGAAAAGGCGCCAAACCTCGTGAGCGTGACTATAGTCCTCCTGAGATATATGAGTATCCGTGAGCGCGTTATAAAATTTATCTTTGCTCGGTAACTGAGTCTCGTTCAGTCGCTCAAATGAATCTATATAGTCATAGGGGAACACCCCTTTACGAGCGACTAGTTTGAAACGTTCATCATCAGGATGATACTTACGAGTGATTTTAAGTTGCTCAGGTTCGAGGTAAGATACGCATTTCTCTAGGGAGGTACACAGAAAGCTGAAACTATCTATAATTTTAATTGTGATCCCTCGAAAACCGTGCTGAATATATTTCATGATTACTTTGAATCTTCCCATCGTCTCGCCAATAACCTTAACTTTCCCTGGATTGACAATAACGCTCTCCCCTGTGAACGGATCAGTTTCTCTACGTTCAACGAGTGATTCGAGAAGGAAATAATTATCATAGCATCGTGCATTATGAATGACCACGCTCAGATGACTAGGGTTCTTGTAATTAATATTACACCCTGCATGACTGCTACCACGGTAAAGTCCCGTCAAGTGGCAATGATCCATAACGCGGATATCATCATTCGCGTAGGGTTTTTCACAGATATGACAATGAGTAGCCGTATTGTGAGCATCTCTTTGAGCAGGTGTTAGCGGCGTCATTGGAACTACAGTACTATAATAATCTAGTACGCGCTTTGCTGTATCTACGAGAGCTTCAACAAATTGATCTGTACAATCTTTTCCCGTGAAGTGACGGTACTCCGAGAGATTATCATTAAAAATGCATTTAGTGTACATGCCTACAGAATATGCTACATGACTCTGTACATTCTCAGTATAAGAAAATTTCGTGTCAGGATCACACGTTTCTATAGGTACGAGTAAACTCTCCAAGTCAGCGTACACAATAAATCCTGTTTTCTCCTGTTGTTTATACTGTGAGAACGACAGGAATTTATTTTCCCCTTGAGGGAATGTACTCCTTACCGCTCCAAATTTTTTACACGTTTCTTTATGTTTTACAAGTTTATTTTCAGTCAGAAAAGAGCTCAAACAACGGTCACAAAAATACCTACGTCCTACGTTAGACGTTGGTGTTAGTTGAGGGTTTATTAATCGTGACAGATTTTTGATTGCACTGAAATGATAATTTTCCGTCCCATGTACTTTTATCATGAATAAATGAACATGTCTAGCACACTCTTTAGCGCTGACATGTACGGGGACGATCACTATTTTTTTAGAGTTGTCCGCAGTGTCCACATAAGAATCACTACCTTCGTGTTTTGCAGTGTACACATTAACAGATATATCGTTAAGCCTTTCGAAGCGTTCAATATATCTCATTTCGAACGGAAGCGGAATCCCATCTAGATTCAACACGTCACGAAAATTAGGATAAGACGATAAACGCTGAGCTAACCCTGTCGGCTCAAAGAGGCACGCCAATACGGATACTGGGAAGCAAAGTCCTTCTTCAGCTTGAACATTTATCAACGCTCTACGTCTGGCAATAGTTTCAGGGATTCGAACGTGGACACCGATCGTGAAAGCTGTGTTTTTCGAGAAATTTACTCTCATTTCCAACGTACCGTTGTACATCCACCCTGAGTCTCTAGAAACAAAGCCCTCAATCTGAGCAAGGAGTGGGAAGAGCACGTTATTCTCATATTTCTCCTCTAAGTTTAGTATGTTAAAAACATTGTATAGAGAAGAATTGAAATAACCCTTTTCAATTCTATCATCAGTAGGATGCTTAAACTCGCAAATGAGGCTACAATTTACCTTTATAGGACCGTTCGCGTTTGATTCTTTTTCTACAGTTTTTACATAAATATCTCCGCACGCAACGAGAAACTGTACAACATCCTTGTAGGGTAACTCGTTACTGATTGAGTATGTCTTTATACGTCGAGCGTATGCTTGTTCAATAAGTTTAATAGATAGTCCTAGCGGCTCCAGGTAAAGCCTAAACTGAGTAAATCCTGTACCTAAGTTTCGTGATAAGGTCAAAAGTCTTTGGATCTGTACGTCTATATTGTCATGGTCTGATATCAGTAGACTCGAGGTCTTAATCTGGCCAGGTATATGTTCAATGTATGCGTAATACAACTTACCCTTACTAAGTGCAACGTCATGTTTTAAGTATCTAATTAAGAGTTGTTCATTTGTGTCTAGATCTGTGAGAGTGTACACCCTATTCCCATTAGTTTGCTGAGATATAATTATAGGGGGTGATAAACGCAAACGTTTTGCCGGTGGTTCTGTCATTTTCGGGTGCACTATGCTCTAAAAAGGCCCTACTCCCCCTCAGTATTATCTTCTTCATTTCGGGTCAACTTGCTCTATGATCTCTTCGAGCGGCTCTGAGACGGCTATAAAAACAAAACAGGGACGTCTAGTCAGCTGTTCATGAAGCCATGATATACAAACATTGAAGCTAATGCATGTTTAATTCAGGTCTGAATCGTCTGTGTGTAGAGGAAGTGAGCCTGCATTTACGTAGAGTAAGAGTGAGAAGGATCAAGGTTCGAATCTAGGTCGCGTGTACTGGGGTGTGATTTTCTCAAAAAAAGGTTTACGATTCTACTTCATGCAAAAGCGAGTACACTTCTTATATCTAAAAATATTAGCGTATAACTCGAACGGGTAGTAAGACGTGATGCTAGGAACTGAATACCTCTAATTAGATTAACTAAAATCATATTAAATGTATGACTCGAAAATACATTCAATTGTCCTGATGTAGACAGTAAGATTAGGGTTCGAAGTAAAGTTTGTTAGAGGATTATACATTAGAACTTAACTCTCTACCGTACGCAATTTATATATAACACTTTAGCACAACTTAATGCTAAAAACTTTTAAGGTAATCTTTCAAATTTGCTTTCTACTTGCAGCAACGCCTGTGAAACTCTATTCCTACTACTTGTATGGCTTGAATGCTTATCACAATATCTAAGCTTAAAGGCAATCTCAAGTTTTCGTCTTGTTTCGTCACAAAACAATTGAATACTTACATTTACTATTATTGTTTTTATCATATGGGTTATTTAAAGCTAACATTGATAATGTTTTAGCATCATCATTCAGCATGACTGAGATTTGAACGAATCAATGAGGAAGCGTAGACTATTATGTATTATCTTACCACCCGTTCGGTTTATATGCTAATGTGTAATGGTGAGATGAAATGAAGGACCTGCAGTTTAACGTGGAATCCGAACCACGGTGGAGGCCTGGCATTCGCAAGATAACCTGAAGGAAGGGTTTTTTGAGAAAAAAGAATCCACATTTGCGCAGAGTTGGAAAAAAAATACATCTTTCGATTAATGACAAGATGAAATGAAGGATTCCCCAAGTTTAACGTGGGATCCGAACCACGGTGGTGGTCTGACAATCACAAGATAACCTGAAGGAAGGGTTTTTTTGAGA
This sequence comes from Timema cristinae, assembly GCA_039000515.1. Taxonomy (NCBI): domain Eukaryota; kingdom Metazoa; phylum Arthropoda; class Insecta; order Phasmatodea; family Timematidae; genus Timema; species Timema cristinae. Next base: position 26,570 of record JBCFYV010002105.1, read on the forward strand.
AAAAAGAACCCCACATTTGCGTAGAGTCGGAAAAAAAACATCTTTCGATTAATGACAAGATGAAATGAAGGATTCCCCAGTTTAACGTGGGATCCGAACCACGGTGGAGGTCTAACATTCACAAGATAACCTGAAGGAAGGGTTTTTTGAGAAAAAAGAACCCACATTTGCGTAGAGGGAGAGTTGAAAAAACCCCCCATACACTGTACAAACATATTTCGATTGATTAGATTGTAATAAACATACCTTCGAAGTTTATCAGCGCCGTCTTGCTGTTTTTGGAAATTCCCTGGTAGACCAAGAGCAGATCTGCTTTGGAGAGCTCCTTCAGCTGATCGTCGGTAAGCAGGGAAAATCGAGCCGGTAACCATACGTTATATTTGTTCTCCAACAAGGTGAGAACTCTGCGTCCATATCTTGTTGTCACGCCTTTTATATTAGTGATATAATAACCATGACCTATCTCTAAATCTGTCAGCTTCCTTGATACTATTTCACTCGAACCGATTGCTGACAAAAGCGCAGCCGAATATTCACTAGACATTTTTGATGATGTTGTTTAGAATATAAAGATTTAAAAGATAATGGATTCTACTTAAAGGGGTAACTCAATATATAGAAATAAACTACTCCCCCTCTTCAGGAGGCGGCGCGAAAAAAGAGTTTGACTCCGCCCTCTTTACTGCGTGAGAAGTCTCCCCTCTTGTAAAATTCTCACAGACCATTTCCTTCCAAAATGAATCTGAGACCCACGCAGATGTTAACTTCCTGAGTTAAAGCGCTCTCACGGTTAGGGGAGCTGAGCCACCCCAACTAATTCACAGGAAAACATTTTTCAAGTGTCGCCAGCCGAGTAGGGAAAGAGCAAGTGAGGGCTAAGCTGGCAGGAAAACATTCTTCATTTGTCACCACCGGAAAGAAGGAGCTTTTTCTCAACTCGAGTTTAGAGAAGTCAGGATTAAAGGTTAACCCTTTTTAGTTCGTGGGAAACTTATAACGAGGTTCTTTTTCTCGACCAATCGTGTAAGCCTTTTCTCTAATGTCACACCTCCTTCTCCTACATCCCGCGAATCTACGCCGCGGGGAACACGCGAGACGGGAGGTAAAGGGGTGAGGGGAGGGAGGACTTCCTGAACCAATCATACAACCCGTCCCTCCGCGACCACCGTCTCCCCCGACGAATCATCCCCACACATCTCCTACACCCTCCCCCTTCACCCTCCCAATGTCCCTCTGGATCATCAGGGGGGGAGGGGGGAATCCCTGGAACACGCGAGACGGGAGGGAAAGGGGTGAGGGGGAGCTATGACGTCACTTCCGTCCTGAAAGTTGAGATTCCGTCCTACTCATTTGCTTGTGAATTCAGAAATTGTTTTCAAATAAATAATAATGTTCCCATTATGTATTTCTTATTAAATTATTAAACAGATGAAGGCATATAGTGAAATTATTCTTTTAATTTTGGGACACAAAATCTAGGCCTGCAATAATTGTACCAATGTGGGGAATGCCAGGCCTCCACCGTGGTTCGGATTCCACGTTAAACTGTAGGTCCTTCATTTCATCTCACAATCACCCTACCATTACACATTAGCGTAAGTGCGTATAACCCGAACGGGTAGTAAGACGCGGTGCTAATAATAATAATAATTGTACCTGTAAAATTAGGCCTTAGTATCCTTGTCTGTGGCCTCGCGGGTAGTATGATTACATATATATATTTATCAACACTATCCTACTATGCCTATCAAATTAGATTTTTTGTAAACCATCTTGGCTTTACTCTTCAATAATGGAAAATCACCTTCTATTGTTGTAACTATTCATAGCTTCTCAAAATAGTAAAGGTTTTAATTTCCTAATATTAATTTCTTATAAACTAACACTTGCTTCCAAGTTCTTTATTCTTAGAATTTGTAAGCAAAAGTTTCAACTTCCTATACATACAACTATTGAAATTAAAATAAATTCATAAATAATTTTACATATTGTTGTAGTGAAACCAACCAAAACCAAAACCAATTATTTATTATTTTTATTAATTATATCCTAATTAAGATTACAGTTGATTAATAATAATATACAAAGGTAACTTACCGAAAGCGTTTCTTTCTGACTCGGGCTGCTTCTCAAAGTCATTAAATAAAATACAGCATATTTCAATCCATGCTGATTTTTTAAAATTCCTATCTTTGTACTCGTCCACGGTTAGGTCCCACAAGCATGGCCTCTTCTCGATCTCTAGCAGGAGAACCTCCAAATCAATTTTTTCTATGTCCATTTTGATGTCAAAAATTGTAATAAGCAAATATTTTTAGTTAAATTACTATGCAAAAATAAAAATATAAATGAGATGTACAAATAACAGTAACGCCGTCTCCGCCGATATTCCGTGCCGAACTGTCCGCCTGTGAGTACCGTCCCATAGAATTAGCATGAGATTGGGCGCCCCAAGCGGAATTCCTGCGGAACATTTTCCTACGGGGAGCAGTGGAAGACTAGAGGAGAGATTTCCGCGGCGAAAATTTTCCTCCCGTGTGCACCGAACTATTGGACCCTAGGTATTTTGCCTGGCCCTGCGGAGGTAGCGATGATTCCGCAGGACTTCCTCTCCGCTAAAATTCCTCCCGTGTGCACCGAGCCTAGCCTTAGTACACCTCAAGTGTGATGCTATTTTATATACAGGACAGCACGTACATAGAGAGGATTGGAATGGGGCATTTTAACATCTGAAACTGGCCCATATTACTGCTATATATTACGATTTTGGAAGGAACAACAGTAGAAGTCAGTTACTAAAGTTGCCAATTTTTATTTTCACGTTACCTTAGAGGTATAAAAAATATTGTGATCGCAAAAAAAAAAGTCTAACTCAATATTTTGATGAATTTCGACGTTTCATGACCCCTTGAAAGTGGGTTTTACATTGCTTCCTATCCGTCTGTACCTCAGAGTAGAGCCTAACCTATTTTACCGATTGGGCTAAGACATTGTATGTAAGGTTTTAATAAGATTTCTCTGAGAAATTTTTGGAATTGTATCTCTAACCCTCAAAATAAAGGTAGTTTCTTTAAGGGCGAAAAAAAAAATCAATTTTATCAAAATTGGTTCTAAAAATTTTGATTAAAATTGATTGTGTTTTTTTTCTTTAAGAGTGAAAAGAAAAAAAACAATCAATTTTATCAAAATTGGTTCTAAAAGTTTTGATTAAAATTTGTATCAAAGCGTTGATTAAGATTTTAAATAAAATGGCTATATTCTTTATCCCATGAAAAAATTTTTAGGATACTTTACAGTAGCGGAAATTTCCGTATTTTTGCAATTATTGCAAAATTGTAGTACTATTAAAAATAAACACTTTTATTTATATCTTTATAAAACCAATAGTTTATGAAATATTGGCAAATATATTAATACAATTTTGTGACCTTAAGTCATACATAATCACTACTTATTATTATTATTATTATTATTATGTAGCACCGCGTCTTACTACCCGTTCGGGTTATACGCTTAAGTACTAATTACACTAATGGATTAGGAATTGGGAAGGTTGAATTAAAGGAAGTGAACCCGCATTTGCGTGGAGGGAGAGTGGAAAACCATTTAGGAAAAACAACCCCCAGTTCACCCGACCGAGATTCGAACCTGGTTCTCCCCGTCCTCAGAACTCGGGCTCAACACGACAAGCGCGTTAGCCAACTACGCCACAGAGGCGGGTAATCACTACTTAAGTTTCAAAGAAATAATTTTCTAATACTCATACAATAGGGGAGACCGGGGCTGGTTGTAACAATTTCTACATACTATTTTTTTTGCATCCCATACAATGTATAAGAAAATATTTGGCAGTGCACACGAATAAAATAAGATCTGTTCTTTTACAGTACATTTTTTAAAACATTATTAATAAAGCTAATAGTGCACTATAAATTAAAAACCTCTTTGATGTAATGTGTTACAACCCGCCCCGGATCGGGGTAGGTTGTAACAGACTTTGGGATTGGCTGTAACAAGAAATTTGTATTATTAGAAAATCACTTTTTTATTGAAAATTATTTTAATTAATTAATATTTAAGGTGTATTTTATTACAAAAATATAAAAATTACAAACATCCTAATCTAACATTATTTAGGCTATAATGAGTATAGCTACAAAATAAAACACCGAATCAAGGCTTACTCCGAGAGTCCATCTGACTGGCAATTGTGACAAATGTACATTTTTGATTTCTTTGCACAAGAAAAATGTGACCACAGCTGACAGTCCAAACAGCGAACCCACTCCTCGCCTGGTTTACTGGAAGAGAATGGTTCTAAGCACACTAAACAGAAACATTCACTCTCTTCTTCTGATGAGCTTCCTGGATCTAATTTATTCCTTGCAGACGTTTTGGCCCTAGATTGCTTTGGACTACTTAGTTTTATCTTCCTCTTAACCGCTCCCTTTTTTTGGCGTTTTCCATATTCTTCCTCAAGTGCGTTCTTCTCAGGAGTATCTGTCAAAATGGCACTTTTCCTTGTTTTCCTCCCACCCTTTGTTTTTCTTGGAGCTGATTTTGGAAGGGGCTGAACTAGCTCCGGGGAAAACTTGGCCATATTTTGGGAGATATTATTGGCCCTGGATGGACCAGCAACTCCTACCGGATTGAAAGAAATCTCATTGGTACTAGTTGAACCAGAAATTGGTGTGATGGGTCTGTCCAGAACTAGTGATCTTCCAGGAGATCCCTCATTGCGTGGATCTGGTGCTGGCTCTGGATTTGGCCTGTCCGTCACAAATGAGGGGGAGAAGTCTGCATCCTGAAATACTTCCCTATTAAAAGGAAATATTCCACATTTCTGGAATGCATGTTGAATATTCGTTGGTGTTGTGGCAATCGGAAATGCTACTTTTAAAACGGATGGAATGTGGAATATTGTCATAGGCCTAACGGTACCATCCGGGGTTTTATTATTTCTAATCCAAGCATCCATTGCTATGTTTATTTGTCTTTTAAGTGGTCCAAAAACACTTCGATCTAGTGGCTGGAGGCGATGAGTGCAATGAGGGGGAAATGAAAGCATTACAACCCCATTAGTTTTAGCAAAATCAAGACATTTTGGAGCTAAATGCGACTGATGGTTGTCTAAGAGAAGAAGGACAGGCCTCTCTTGAGAAGGACGAACACAATCAACAAAATGATTCAGAAAAATCAGAAATTCTGTTTCTGTTGTCCACCCAGATTTATTTCCAGTACCTATGCAACCTGTTGGACCATCTCTGATGAAGTGGTCATAAAACCTTACTCTGGGAAAGATGAACATTGGAGGAATAGCATTTCCAGCAGCATTGACAGCAACGGTTAACGTAACAAGTTGTCCTCTTTCAGCTGAAGTCATTGCTCCTATTTGTTTTATACCTTTTCTTGCAATAATTTTTGAGGGATTTTGAACAATTGTGACTCCGGTTTCGTCCATGTTCCAAACATCATTTGCAGTGAATGAATACCTATCGTAAACTTCAGAGAGTTTATCAAAAAACTTTGAAACATTGGCACGGTTGAAGCTGGATGCTCGGCCTATACTAGTAGCCTCCGGAGTTCGAATCGATAATGAAGGATGACGCTTTAAAAATGATGAGAGCCAGTCTGCACCAGCTGTTTCATTGTCACTCCAAGTTTTAGGCATCGTAACATTGTAGTGCTTCCCACACAGGTAGGCAATACATCGCAAATCGCGTGGCGTGAGTCCAAAATAAATATCTGAGCAAGTTTCGATGTAAGTAACAAGAGCAGTCTCCTGTATTGGAGTGAAAACCTGTCTGTTTCCATAATATCCAGCCAGAGGCTTCCAGTCCACTTGAGGATCAGGCCTAGGTTCATTTTCTCCTGAAACAAGACACAAACTAAGTCAGTACACGTTTGCTTAGTTAATTAGGAGAAAACTGCAAATTTCATTTTAGGAAATTAATATTTTCTAAATATTATATAAAAAATAGAATTAACAAATTAATTATGGTTAATCATTTTCACCTACATTATTTTTAAGCTTGACTTAGATTTTTTTTAATTCAGTATTAAAATTTCCACCAGTCAAAAAAATAACTTCAATTTATAATGAGGGCTTTAGTCGAATATAATTGATTTATAAATATGATATAATTATATTATAATTTCACAGCTTACGTTTACTTTTTCTTGAGATGTATCTTGTAAGGGTCACATGGCAGATGCTGTAACTTTTTGCAGATTGTCTGATGGATGTTCCCTTTCTCACAAGCTGAGCTGCTTTCTCCAACACATCAACATCAGCTTTACCTCGATCAGACTTCCTTTTGTAGTTCCGCATCTAAAATTACATTCTAAATTTTATTATTTTATTCATAACTCTTTAGTAGCTAAACGGGAATAGAGTGAAAAAATCACCAGTATATTTTATACTTTGAAGTAGTATTAAATGTGATTATATAAATGGTATGGTAAAATTTCATAGGACACTAATATCATTCGAAATATCGAAACAAAACAAGCGGGGCAGGTTGTAACAGACAAAACTTGGTGTTACAACCTACCCCACATGACGCCATTAAATGAATTATTAATTTATGTGGGCTAACCATATTTTAACAAAAAGGTTAAGGGCATATTCTGAAAGCCAAAACTACATAGAATTGTGTGGGCTGAAAAAAGATTTACAAAACAATGTAAATTACTGAGAATAAGGGTAGAAGTCTATTGAAAAATATTTTCTTACCTTATAGAAAAATGATTTTTTTTCTCTTGCTGCTCGTACAGACGTCCGATTCTCATAGTCACAATTCAAACTGAAAGCTTTCACCAGTGCTATTGTGACCAAACTGACAAGTCACTCAAGTGAATAATGGCGGAACTATCGTCACTGTTACAACCTGCCCCTGTTACAACCAGCCCCGGTCTCCCCTAGAGTAAGTAAACAAGCAAGTATCTCAAAAAGTTGAAGTTTTTTTTCCTTTGCCATCTTAGGGGAAATGTTTGTACACCAATGATCTAATTCTATCATTTTAATTTCAATAATCAATATTTATTTATATTTTATTTATCAAAAATATAAATGAGGAATTTAATATAAATGCGATAACCATAAGATGTGCGACCCATAATAAAAAGTCAAAAATTCTAACTGGAAGTAAAAAATTTTAAACAAATTGTAGAGCCTTGGGGACACAATATCAATCTTGTCCTTGGTTAAAATATACAAAGGAGGACTTTCATTCTTTGAAAAAAAGATTATAAAATTTAAAACCGGGAGTGAAAAATATTTTACGTAAGTATAGCGCAATTTGAGCTTGGGTTTGGTGGTGTGTATTATTTTGTTACACATATATAACGAGTTATGAGTAAATATTTCCTTATCTATACAATGGAACGAGAAAGTACACTACGTCGAGATTGTAAGGTAGCAAATTATTCAATCAGCCAGCGCGGTATACTATAGCTCCACACATGACTGCAGGATAGTTTGCCTAGCTACGCCCTGGGCCGGATTTAGAGAAAGCCTTAAGTCCTTAAATTATTTCTTGCCTGTAGGGAAGGAGTGATGGGGGAGGGGTTATGTCTTTTTGCGATGTCCAAATTGTTTGATCAACTAAATTAATTTACTTTTTTGTTCCCTTCATAATAAAACAAATTATTCGTTATATACTTAGCTAATTAATTATGTTTAGTCTCATTAATAAATAGGCCTTCTTTTTTTAAGCTGTTAAAGATTTAACCACGCCACGCATTATTTTGGCAGCAGTGCTACCACATTTATTGGTTTTAAATAGTAACATAAAGCCGATTTCCCTCTTTTCAGAATCTTTATTACTGTGAATAACTAATTAAGAATTTATTAATGATTAATTATTATATTACACATATGTAGTGCAAATAATAAATTAAATCTAAAAGATTTATACTTTATTTTTAAGACGCTGAGTTAAAAAAATTTATATAACTTAAGGGCCCTAATCCTGATTTAAAATTGTTTATATTATTTCCGGGTGGACAAAAAAAAAGATATTTGTTAAAATATTATCCATTGGACATATTTTAGCTATAAAAGTTAATTTATTTGTTTCTTCAAAGTTATTATGACTGTATATTGTGAAAAAATAAATAATAATAATAATAATAATAATAATTAAAATATTTTATTTATTATGTATTATAATTCAGACAACTTCACTTCTTCCATTTATATTCTAAAAAAACATATCATTCGGCTCAGAAATAGTCTAGCTCATTTGCACGGTGACTCTTTGATCTCGGGACCACTGGGGATGGGCTTGGGAAGTTACAACCTTAAAGTACCTGATCACTTTGACCATTGGGCCAGCAATAACAATGTTCCACCTCTAGTTTTGCATCTCAACAATAAAAAAATATATATATACAAACAAACAAACAACATCTTTAACAATGTAAGTATATATATATAACCTTGAGTTGTACCATGTATGAGGGTATACATTTAATAAAGAGTAAAAAAAGAAATGTTTTACTCGTTTGTCTTATATTTCCATTGTCGAATACCTACTACCCTACTGTGAAGCACCATTTACACTATAAGATTAACGTAATACTACATGATAATATTTCACTTGATAATATTTCACTTGACCAGCAGTAGAATATTTTGAATAAAAAAAGTAGATTTATATTGTTTAAATTTGATAAAAATAACCTATATTTTTTTTTAACAAAATAAGATATGTTATAATTTAAACAATGAAAGGTAATAAATAAATGCTATATGATGTACAATTAGGTTTCAGTAATTAAAAAATATATATAGTCTTTATATTATGTTTCCATGAAGGACGAAATGCCAGAAAATTAATATGTTCACAAATCAAATACTATTTATTATAAGTTATTTTGAAGTATAATTTTCTTGATTGAAAAATAGATTGAGAGAAATAGCTTCTCAAGGAAATACCTGGAATAGCTCACGAGCTTTTGCTCGGAGTGGATTTACTTAAAATATTAATCGGCAACTCCCAACTTCATTTTTGTATATTCCTCACACTTCAGACTCGGATTTAAAATCATTTCCTGAGGTGCAACACAATACTCGCCCGTAATTTATTTAATTTCCAACTCTGCGGACATGAAAAAAACACCATTGTCACTCAAGAACTTTTTTGATTATCCTCTCTCGTATCTCTTTTATTTTTAATTGTCCGGGCCACTTCCGTCATTTGAATACGTTCGAATCTTTCCAGAATAAATCTTCCAAAGACAATGAGGAATCCACTTTAACAATAAAATGCTTGTTTGGAAAGAATATATTAAAAATTTTAAAAATTAAAATGAGATGAACAGAAAGCAAGCAGTAAAATATCTTGAATTTAAAACGAATACAAAATCAGCTGTTTCTTTTACATATAGAAGTATAATTCTTGAAACACGTGCTTCGGAAATTAAAAACCAAATAAAACACTCATATCATCCTTTGCTAGAGGCTCATTCTGGTAGCGTAGCTTGCAACTTTCTAACAATTAGTTCAAATTGTAACCACTGAAGACTACGACACAGCGATAGTTTGTATTCATTGCCAAATAATAAAATGTTCGCATTTTGATATTTGGTAAAAGGAAGGTTATTGTTTTTATACACAGGTAAGACCAAAATATGTGTATATTTTAAAATTCTAATCATCTTGTTGAGTTTTTACCATGTTAAAGAAAGCTCAAAGTTATTTTATTTCGGAAATGAAAATAAATAAATTCAATGTTGGCACACCTGTACGTACATCAACAGAATAAGAGTAAATAGTAGATGTTTTGTTACTCCAATTAATTGTAAATATGGTTTATAATTAAAGGGGAAGGTTTTCTTTGTCACAATATATAGCTTTGTGGTAACATAGTTCGATTTCATACTTTATTTAATGTTAATAAAAGGGCCACAATATAACGATTAATAAAGAGATTTGATAAATACAAATACTTTGATTGATAAAATTGTGGCTTATTAAGATTTACTTTTATTATCATTTTCTAATAAATAGTATAATATTAGCTGTGGGGTTTTTCTGGTTTTTTTTTCTAAATAAATTCTGGAAATTCAAACCATAATACTGGTTATGTCATCTGCAAGTATTAATAATAATATCAGAGTGGGGAGGTTTAAAAGAATGAAAAACAGGGAGTAATTTGGTTTTTGATTTACAAGTTTAAAAACACTTTAAATGATATCTATGCTTTTTTAAGGTTTAGAGTGTAAATATCTTTAAGTAAAAAAGTATTGTAAGTTCTTTAGTGTTTTTATGTGACCTGTCGGTATAGAGGTAAAGTGTCAAACTTCGGTGACAGGTCCAGGGTTCCATCCTCGGCTCCGGCACCGGTTTATTTAATTTCTAAACCCTTCCTTCACCTCTGACAAGACGTGTATTAATCACAACTTTAGAATGTGTTGAATGCCAAGCCTCCATAGTTCAGATCCCACGTTAAACTCTAGGTACCCCATTTCATCTCACAATCACCCTACCCATTACACATTAGCGTCAGTGCGTATAACCTGAACGGGAAGTATGACGCGCTGCTAATAATATTATATATATATGTATATATATATATATAATATATTTACTGTTTTTAAAAACGTCGGTCTGTTGCAAAATATACATGTAACTTCATAACCGGTTGTGGTGCCTTTATTTATATTTGATAGGATCTAGTATACATACAGTCAGGGTTTGAGTCTCCGTTAAATATACGACTGGTTTTATTTAAATCTGTAGCTTAGGATCTATGGAACCACTTAACAGATTGCGGTATAGTTTTTACTTCTATACTGGACCAATATCTAGGCAGGTTTTAACATTATTTGTGTATAATAAGATGTTTCAGTGGTAGTCCCGGTGAAGGGCCAGTCGATTGTTTGTATACATTGATGGAACCACATGATTACTGTGGTATTATTTTTAGTATTCCGTATAGTATGTATCCAGACATTTTTCAGTGTAATAATTGTAATCGTGTGTTTTGGTGTAGTAAGTCCCGGTGAAGTGTCAGCTGGATATGTGTATATGTGTATATATCTCTGGAACCACTTAACCGATTGGGATGTAGTTTTTTTTGTGTCTAATATTTATCCAGGCATGTTTTAGCATGATATAATCAGGTTTTGTGATGTGATTCTTGATGAAGGAGCAGCCGAATATTTGTGTATATCTCTGAAACAGCAAACCGATTCCTAAGTAGTTTTTTACATTCTGTAGGATATTAACCAGGCAAATAGTAGCATAATATATTTAGGTTTTGGGTTTCGAGTCCCTGTTAAAAGTTTCGTATGTATGTTATATATATGTTATCTAGGATAATTATAACCACATAAGCGATTGCAGTGCAGTTTTTTTTAATCATGTAGTATTTTTAGCTAGGCAGGTTTTAACATTAGTTTAATCAAGTGTTTTGCTATGAGTCCCTGGAACTGCTGACAAGCTTATTGATAATGGATTTTGTGGGTCAGCTGAAAGGTGAAATTCCGCAAAGAGGATAATATGGTTCAGAGTGAACTATAGGATAATATTTATATATAATATAATCTATTTCACACACTTCTGCTACTTATCTGGGCTACATGCCTTAAATAATTGTTGTGGGATAGTGATGAAGAAGATGCTGGTGCACTTCCTCTAAATTCAACCATCCCAATTCCTATCCCTTTAGAATAGTTAGTACTTAAGCGTATTGTTCGAACGGGTAGTAAGACACTCTGCTAAAATTAAAAAACACTCAACAAGAATGTGTATGCAATTCCTTTAAATACTCTTTTCTTGTTTAATTGATTTAAGATTGGCTATTTGAAGGTTATCTGAGAAACTGTGAAGTTTTTCTGACATTCAAACATAATATGAATAAATAGTTCGTTGTGTGTGTGCTAGCTGCCCGTGAAGGTCCGAGTATAGTGTAGAGTAGTTAAATGGCGCTTGTCTAAAAAAGTGTTGAATCACTTTATCAAATAATGCACTAGCAAGATATTGGAAGTTTAGAATGTAGTTAACTCTCATACATCTTATAAACATTTATGTCTTGCAGTAAGCCAACAGTTATTACTCCTTCTAAGCTAATTTCAAGAACATATAAATGATGTATTTTATTTAGTCTGCACGACCACTTTTATGTTAAAATAATATACTCCTAATATTTATGGTTCAATTCAGCCCATTGTTGTGCATTTATTTATATGTGTAGGAATTTCATCAATTCAATATTAGATTTTATGTACAATAGAATTGGACTGAAAGTCCCAAGAGAAGTGGTGGCCTGACATGCGATGACGTAATTCGCCGGTTTGCAGAAAGGTGTAATAAATTATCCCAGTGGTAGTGGAGTCGGTTTTAAACCGAGATCTAGCGGAAGTTGAAAGCATGGCGTTGTAGTTTGTCTCCCGGTGATGTTTCGTTAGGTCTTGCAGTGAAAAGTGTGGCGTTCACAATAATCTGAGGATGACAGAAATATTTTTATTTGAATGATCGTATTTTTAAAACCAACTATATCGTTAGTTATGACGTGGGTGTATCTTAGTAAAAAATTAATTGTTAAATGTCAATTGTTCAGTTGTTATTGATCTTTAGTTTTCGACGTGTTCTAACTATAACTTTTAATTGCCAACTAAGAATAATAATATTACATCCATTTCACATCTGTTTGTTGGAAGTTTCAGAGGTGGTAATGAAAACTAAAATATACTCTATTCAAAAACATTCGAAGAAATGTAGACAATTTATTATGTTGCAATTTTCCGTGCTATAGCGAAAGGGATAATATAGCCAAGAAAATATGTTAGAATATATTTATATATCAAACAAAATTTACAACAACTTATTACCCGTCTGGGCTATACGCATAATAATACGTGAGTGAATTATGGTAAAGGAGGTCGAATTGAATGTGGATGTATTCATATTTACATGGAGGAAATGTTCGAAACAAGTTAGAAACAAACACCCTCAATAGGCTCGGCTGAGATTCTAGCACTAACTTACTCGCTGCCAACTTCACGTAGCAGCACCCATAACGGCACAAATTTTGAAACCTATGCCAATATTTAGTGCTGAATTTGTGCTACAAGAATATCCTATCCCTAAAATTTGTGCCGCCATAGTTTTCGTGAAAACACCAAAAAACAGTGGGTGCTGCTGGCAGCACCCATAACGGCACAAATTTTGAAATCTATGCCAATATTTAGTGCTGAATTTGTGCCACAAGAATATCCTATTCCCGTAATTTGTGCCGCCATAGTTTTTGTGAAAACTTAAAAAAACTCTTGGACTGTGACGTCATCTTTCAAGCGGTCGCTTTGTGAGCCCACAGGAGCAAAACAATAAAGGTCGTTGCATTTCTCTTTCCCCTCTCAATACATTATGCTGACTACACATTTTCTGTCTTGGAGAGAATGTTTAAACCAGGGGTGAGAAAC
>JBCFYV010002106.1:0-43986 GCA_039000515.1 Timema cristinae
TCTAACCTTGGCCAAATTTCAAATAACTTTTTTGAGTTATTCACTTTACCTTTAAAAATAATCGGGGGGCCGATAAAAATCTCTAATTTCTATAAAACTTTAAAAAAAAAAACCGTAGGGGGTTTCCACTACAAAAAGCTTTTTTTATACAATAATATTTTAAAAATATCTCAAGCTAGTAAATTCTAACAAGCTTTAAAAAGCATTACTTTTTTTAAAAAACGTTTTGGGGAAGCCCAAATTTTCAATAAGTTCTTAAGGCATCAAATTTTTTAAAAATTTAAAAAAAACCAAAAAGAGCTACTTCAAAAGTTTTCTAACGACAATAAATTTTAAATAATTTCCCGGTGGAAGACTAATTAAAATAGTTTTTAAAAATTATCAAATAAAAAAAAACAGGTGGGGAAAAATTAACTAGCCCCTGGGGAAATCTCTTTTAATAAAAAAAAAAAAACCCCCCTTGTAAAACCATCTTAAAATACTTTTAAGGAAAAAACCCTATTTTCCAAAAATTTGCCGAAGGGAAGACTACTACAAATAGCCTCTGGGAGTTTTCCCAAAATTTCCCTTTTTTTTTTGGGGGGTACTATTAAAAATAGTTTTTTAAAAAGATGTTTTAATTTTTAAAAAACTCTCCAAACGAGTACAATTATAAAAATTTCTGGGACCCATCAAATTTTAAAAAAATTAAACGGGGGAAGAAGGGGGTAAAAAATCCTTAAACAACTTTTTTTTTTAAATTTCTCTCTCCCCTTTTTCTCTCCCCACAAATAAAGATCCACCTTTAGCGTAAAAAATAAAAATGTTCTTATGTCTTGTACTAAATCTTAACATCATGTCATAAATTTAAAACGATTTTTAAATCCCCTTTAAAAAAGAAATTCCCCCACGCATATGAACCCCTACCTTTTGTTTTTTGATTTTCCAAAAGTGTAGACACAGAGCTTTTTGGTTTGACATCAACCAAGCAATGTCTTTGGGCTCAACACACCGGGGGGGTTTTTGCATCGAAAACCAAATCCCAAAGGGCAGGGGGTAACATTCCCTTCAGTGGTAAATTTTAAGGTCCAAGGGCCCTTCAAAACCCCCACCTTTCGAGGGCCCTATGCATATGGGGTACTTATAAAACCCAGTCAATTTTTGTACATCTACATGGTTTTTTAAACCCAAACCCTTGGTAAAATTTAGACTACAAAATATTTTTATACAGTCAAAAATTTTTAAAATTTGACTTCAGAGGACGAAAAAATTTTTCCTTTTGTAGCTTTTTAAACGTGCTTTTTTAACATAGATAATAAAAAGGGCCATAAATATAAACAAAAATGAATACAAAGCAAATAAAAATTCTAAAAAAATGGGGGCCCAAATTTTAAATTTCCAGGTTTGATTTGTTGCCGAAAACCCCCAAAGCTCCAGAAAACTGGCCCCCCGCTGACAAAGCCCGGGGAAACCATCAGCTAAACGCCCATTTTACTCACAGGCCCCACCTCGAAGAAATAAAAGAAGTTTTTTCCCCGGGGGCCCCACCCAAAACAGCACAATGGCCCTTACAAAATTTCCAAAAACTTAACCCCCCCTTAAATGTCCAGAAACATCCCTTTTCCCAGTTGGGTCAGTTCTGTTACTATAAAACAGTCATTCCTCGTTTCTTTTTTTGGGTTTTCAATTTTTTTAAATTTCCGAGGGAGAAATTACAAAGAAAGGTAAGTCTAAAATTGCTAAAGAAACTACTTTTGGGATTTATGATTTTTTCAGGGGGTTGGTCTCTCCACCTCATCGCAGCTGAACCTAAACGGGGCCCTTAATTTTTAAAAAGTTAAATCTGGGTTAAAAAATGTAACACCTCTTTAACTGCCATAAAACCCAAATGGGGTCAGAATGCTAAAACTTTATTTTCTTTGTCCATAAAACCCATATTTTTGGGTTTTGGGAAGGGCCTGAATCTATTTTCTTTTCCACCCAAAAAATTTTTATGCCCAAAAATGTCTGAATTTATTTTCTTTTCCTTTTAAAGGATAGTTTTGAATGTTATTTTTTTAAACGCCTTTTCTATTCCATAAGACATAGTTTTTTGTAAAAAATTTGACATCATTTCCAAAGCCCAAATGCCCGTGCTTAAATAAAGGGGCTTAATGCTCTATTTATCTTGGGTCCAATGATTTTTTAATTTACCTTGTTAAGTGCCCGACAAAATTTTTCTATTTTCCTTAAGACAAGCTTTTATAATATTTGGGAATAAAATGACCCCCAAAACCTGCCCCTTTTTAAATCTTTTTAAAAAAAAAACCGGGTTATCTAACGTTTTCCTTCAAGGGAACCTAGGTTGGGTCATGAAGATAGCAGTCCAAATTTTTTAAATTTTTTGTGTATCTTTTTTAAGGGGCCCACAACCTTAGAGTACACATTTTGTAGTAGTGGCCCACGGAATAGTGTTTGTCCCCGGGTGCCTTCAGAATCCTTTGATTTGAGTAAAAAAATTTAAATTCTTTATTTATTTTTGGTATCCCCAAAATTTAAAGGGTGGCAATATAAATAAAAACTTTTTGAATTTTCCAAGCAAACCCTTTACTGGGGAATTGACCGCCAAGAAATTTAACCCATGGGATGCCTGAAAGCTTGTCATTTCCAAATTTGGTTTTTTTGGGTTTTTTTCCTCTTTTAGGAGAAATATTCTTAAATATTCGTAACTCTTTTATGGGGTTAACCCCCCCCCTTTAAAGCCAGCAAGCTTAGAAACTTTTTCATAGAAACTCTATAAAATTTAGGCCTAAAAACCCCTTTTTTTAAATTCCCTAGGGTTTTTCACCATCATTCACGAATATACCATTCAGGCCCTTAGTCTGGTATTATTTTGGGCTGGATTGTTTTATGTATTTGTGGCTTGAACTTAAATTAAAAATTTTTTTCCCTTATTTTTGCTGCCGCTATTTGAGACGGACGCTCATCGTAGGAAATGAGATTTGGGCCCTTATTTCTAGGTTTAAAAAACTAAATTAAAATTTTTCAATCTTAGTTCAGTTAGTTCCTGGTCATAAAAGGGCTTTTTTTTTTCCTGTCAAACGGGAAGTAACCCCTATACAAATTATATAACTAAAATAATTTTTATCTTTACAAACCAATCCCTTGATCAAAATTTTCTTTTTAAAATCGTATGAAATTTCTAAAAACTTATTTACTTTTTAATAGCCCAAAATTTTTTTTGTACTTGTAAAATTTTAACCCCCTTATGCCCAAATCCTTAAAAACCTTTAAATGTTAAAAATTTTTTAATTGTAACCCGTCTTTTCTGCTACTTGAAAGGAAACGGGGATTCATCTTTTATACCCAATTTCCCCGCTATATGGGTTTTTATAAACAATTTTTCCCCCTTTCCCCCCTTTTTTAAACCCCCTTTTTTCGGGATTTAAATATTATTCAAAAAAAAAAATAAATTTTTAGAGATAAAAAATTTGCATCCCATATCATCTGTTTAAAGGCACTGAAATTTGGGTTTTTTTAAAATTTTTCACTTTGGCCTACTTGGGTCAATTTTTTTACATCTTTATACCTTATTCGTACATTTCGCTATCTATTTCATTAAAGTTTTGGGTTCATCCCCTTGAATTTCTCTCTTCCACACCCCCTGTTTTTTCACCCTCGTCAAACTATTATGTTTCGTAATGTCCAACAATATTAACTATTTTTGGTTGTGGGCCAAATTTTTCTTTTTTTGGGTTTTTTTATCATAACACAAAAAAACCCGTAAAAGGGCCCTATTCCCTTGGCTTAAATAGATAAAAGATTTTGGGGATCTACTAAGTTTAAAATTTTTCAAGAAACCCAAAGTTTTGCAAAGAAAATTCATGACCAAAAATTTTGGGAAACCTTTTCCCCTTTAATTCCCCAAAAACTTTTGGTATTTGGGGCTTGTTGCAAAAAATTTTCCCTATGCATGGGCCCAAATTCAACTATTTTAATTTTTCTTGCTTCTATTACTTTGGTTTTTTACTTCCGGGAGAAAAAACCCATTATTTGCTTTTGCCAAAAACTTCTAGTTCTATACCCAAAATGATTGCTTCTTTGCTGCACACCTTTGGTTTTTTGTTTTCTTTTTGTTGATCTTCATATTAAACAAATTTTTAAAAATTTTAAACCACTATTTTTAGTAGTTCTTAACGGGCCTTAACAATTTTTAGCCAAACACAATGCTCTTAATAAAACAAGTCTTTTCCCTTTTTTCAACTCCAACAAAATTTCTTCTTTTAAACCCCTGGGAAGAGCTTCTTCTACATAAACGTTTAAAGTAGTCAAAAAAATAGGAGCATAAATTTTCTAATAAACCCTTTTATTATTTTGATTTATACTCATTTTTTCCAAAATCTAATTTTTGCTGCTAAATTTTTGTTGTTGTTTTAAAATTAATTTTTTAGATTGGTTTTTTTTGAAACACAATTTCTGAAAAAGTTTTTTAAAAATTTTATTTTCCCTTCTACATAATAATTTAAAATGACCACTGGGAGTACGACACAAGTGTTTTATTAATGTGTCACCCCAACTGCCTTTTTCATTCCAAGCATTGGGGATTTCCAAAATACTTTAGAAAACCCGGAATTTTGTTTTCCCCACAGTTACCAAAAACGTGTGCACGGGATCTGTGAATAAACCCCATTATAAAAAGGAAAAAATGAATGGGAATAAGGGAAATTTTAAAAACATTATTTCTTTTTGATAATTTTAAAGCAGGATCCCCGAAAAAATCTTTTTGTTTTAACCAAGTTTTGACGACAGAGAAGGGGGAAAAGGGGGAAAAAATGGGAAAGTCAAATCTTTTAAATTAAAAAAAGGGGCCAAGGGTTTTTTAAAATAAATTTAAAAAAAATAAGACTTTTCTAATATAATTTAAAATTAAGGTTAGAAAAAAAACCTCATCAAATTTAAAAATTAAATTTTTTTTAAAAAAGTATTTTTTGGGGGAAACCCTTTCCTATGAATTTTAGAAAATTTAAAAGTTGTTGTCCCTGTAAAAAGGGGAGGGCCCATAGTCCCACATTACCCCTCTACCCACTGTAAACCCTTTATACTTGAATAACCCACATTTTTTAATACCGGGCTTTGAACAATACAATTTTTGGAACTTATAAAACGTTTCCCTAACATTTAGAAACATGGGAAATTGGGGTGGGGTGAAAGGGGGAAAACGATTCGGAGAAAACAAACCCTTTAGTACCGTTGGGGGTTCAAACCCGGCCTCCTTGTTAAACCCGGGGACAACCTTTCTAGATGAGGTTAAAAGATCTGCCGACTGGGAAAATGTTGTAAAATTGAACGGTTTAAAAAAGATGGGTTTTTTTTTTGGTTTTTTGTTGTTCCACCAAAAATAACAAACCATGTGAAAATCCCTGGAATTTCCTGACAAACGACTGATAGTGTCAATTGAAGAAAAAGGGGCAAAACATTTTGACCCCTTATCATGCAGTGAAACCCGATTGGGATAGTTTTTTAGTATGATGCCCAAAGAACTGATGGTATAGTTCCCTTTGTATTTATGGGGAACGATTTTGAGAGGTTTAATTTTTTTTAAAATGATGCAAAAAATTGTTTGGGTATAGTTCTTTGTATGAAAGTGTCAGTGTGAAGAAATTGGGCCCACACTCTGCCAGCCCTTTCCCGGGAACGATCTGAGTTATATATTTTTTAGTATTAATGCAACGATCTGATTGGGATAGTTCTTATTTTAGCAACGATCTGGGGTGGTATATTCTTTAAAATGATTGTCGTGTGAAAAGCAAGGGGCAACACCCCGCCAGCCCCTTTTAATGCAACGATCTGAGTGGTATAGTTTTTTAGTATGATGCAACGATCTGATGATATAGTCTTATATGATGTGTCCCTGTGAAGAAAAGGGGCACACATTCTTCCACCCTTATCAGCAGTGATCTGAGTGGTAGTTTGTTCTTTATTTTGATGCAACGATCTGATGGTATAGGTTTTTATAGGATGCAAAAGATCTGAGTGGTATAAATTCTTTAAAAATGAAAGCAAAAGAGCTGAGGGGTATAGTTTTTAAAAAAAGATGCAAAAGAAACGAAATGGTTTTAGTTCTTTTGATGAGTTCATTTTTAAAGGGGCCCTGGTCACACACTCTGCCAGCCCTTTTCATGCAAAATCTGAGTGGGAAAAGTTTTTTTGTATGATTTCAACGATCTGAGGGGGGATAGTTTTTTTATAAGATGCAACGAAACTGGGGTGTTTTTTTATTTTCCTTTTTGTAGGATGCAACGATCCCGAGTGGATAGTTTTTAGTATGAATGGCAAACATTTAAGTGGTAAAAGTTCTTAAAAGGGGTTTTCCCGTGGGGAAAGCCGGGTCAACCACTGCCAGCCCCTTAAAAAAGCAACGAAACTGAGGGGTTTAATAGTTCTTATAAATTTCCAAATCCCGAGTGGGAAAGTTTTTTTAGTATGATGCAACGATCTGATGGGTATAGGGTTTTTAGTAAAGAAAGTGTTTATGTGAAGAGCAGGTCACACACAAAACCCCGCCCTTATAATGCAACATCTGAGTGTATAGTTCTTAGTAAGATTCAACGAAACTAAGGGGATAGTTTCCCTTTAAAATATGCAACATCTGATGGGGAAAGTTTTTATATAATTTTCAGTGTTTAAAAGCATGGTCCCCACCCCTCTGCAGCCCTTATAATGCAACAAACTGATGGTAATTTCTTTTGTAATGCCAAAAGATCTGAGTGGTTTTAAAATTTTTTAGTAGGATGCCAAAGATCTGAGTGTAAAGTTCTTAGTAAGAATGCCAAAGATCTGAAATGGGGGATGTTCTTTTAAAAGAAGCAATGATCTGAGTTTTGGGGAAGTTCTTAATATGATGGGAAAACATCTTAAATGGTAAATTTTTTTTAGTAAAATGCAACATCTGAGTTGGGATAGTTCTTAATATGATGCAACGATCTGAGGGTATATTTTTTAGTATGAAGTGTCAGTGTAAAGCAAGGTCACACACCCCCTGCCAAAACCCTTTTTTTGCAACGATCTGAGTGTAAAGTTTTTTAGAATATGCAACATCTTTATGGGGGATAGTTCTTTGTAAAAACAAAGAGCTGAGTGGGAAAGGTTTTTTAATATGAAGCAATGGGTCGAGTGGTTTAGTTCTTTAAAAGATGCAACGATCTGAGTGGTATAAATTCTTAATATGATTGGGCATGTGAAGAGCATGTCAAAACCCCCTCGCCACCCTTGTCCCTGCAACGACTGATGGGATAGTCTTAATTTTGAGCCCAAAGGGTCTGATTGGGGATAGTTTTTTAGTAAGATGCAACGATCTGAGTGGAAAATTTTTTATATATGCAAACGATCCGATTGGGATAGTTTTTTAGTATAAAAGCAAGATCTGAAAGGGATAGTTTAGTTAAGATGCAACGTCTGAGTGGGATATTTTTTATAAGATGCAACGATCTGAGTGGTTTTAGTTCTTAGTAAGATGCAACGACTAGTGGTAAAGTTCTTTAAAATGATGTTCAGTGTGAAAAGCATGATTTACCCCCACTCCTGCCACCCTTGTCATGCAACGATCTGAGTGGGTTTTAGTTTTTTAGATATGTGTTCATGTGAAGGGGCAAGGGCACACCCCTCTGCCAGGCCCCTTGCAGCAACGAAACTGATTATAGTTCTTAGATGATGCAAAGATCGGTGGTAAAGTTCTTAGTAGAAAGTGCCCGTGTGGAAAAAGCCCTTTTCCCCCCACCTCCACCCTTTGTCATGCAAACATCTGAGTGGTATAGTTTTCTTAGTATGGGTGCAAACGATTTTGAGTGGTATAGTTTTTTTAGTAATGATTTCAAAAATCTGATGGTATAGTTTCTTAGTAGATGTGTCCCGTGTGAAAAAGCATTCACACCCGGCCCGCCTTGTCAAAGCAACGATTTTGAGTGGGTATATTTTTTAGTATAAAGGGAACGATCTTTAGTGGTTTTTATTTTAGGATGAAGTGGGCAGGGAAAAAAGCATGGTCACACACACTGCCCCCCTTGGCCCTGCAACCCATCTGATGGGATAAATTTTTTAGTATGATGCAACGATTTTGAGTGGTAAAGGCTTTGTAAATGCAACGGGTCGAATGGTAAATTTCCCCTTTGTAGGGGCAACGATCTAGTGGGATAGTTCTTTAAAATGATCAACATCTTTAGTGGGTATATTTTTTAGTAACATCACTTCCCCTCAAAATTTTGCCCCTTTTTTATAAGTTCCATCAGCAATTTATAGCAGCACTGCAATCGTATAATTTTTATAAGATTCCATAAAAAAAAATTTGATTTCCAAAACGTAGTATTCGTTCTTAAGGGACCTGGTTGGGTAAGGGAAGGTGTCCCGACTTCTGTGCTGGCCCGGGCCGGGTTTTAAACCCACACAGATTTTTTCTGAAATTTCCAAAACCCTTTTTTTTCACCCCCTGACAAGACATCTTGTGAATTTTGGGAATGCCAGCCCCCACCCCTGGTTCGGAAATTTCCCGTTTTAAAAAGTAGGGGCCTTAAAATTTTATCCCCACAAACACCCAAACCCTTACACAAATTTGCTAAGTGGGGTAAAAACCTGAACGGGTTAAAATAAGACCAATGGGTAAAAAAAAAAATTAGTACTTATCATCTGAATACCAAAGTGCCGGGAATACTCTATTTAATCAATAAACCAAATTTCCCAAACTAAATTCTCAAAATATTGTTAATTTCCTTTTCTAATAACACATGACAAAATGCAATGGAAAGGTCCCAAACCAAACCCTTTACTCTCTTTCAAAAACACCCCCCCAATAATTTTTTCTGGTTTTCAGGCTGGGGGGGTTAATTTTTCGATATGAAAAAAAATTTGACTCGTAAAAAGCTTTGGGAAAGCTAAATGTTTTGTTTATTTTTAAAAAAAAAATTTTTCCCCCCCTACTGAAAAAAAAACTTAAATTTTCCGGGCTGTTTTGAATAGGGGCGTTTTCTCCCCCACGACACCCCGCCAAAGGGGGGTGCACAAAATTTTATCTTTTTCAGGAAAAGGGGGGGGGTAGTTTCAGTAAATTTCCCAAAATCTAGGCGTTCTGAAACTAGAAAAATTCCCAAGTTTAAAAAAACAATGTTGAAGGGGAACAACCCAGGGGACTGGGAGTATTTAATACCCCCAGCTAAAAGGGGGTTAGGGGAAAGGGGGCTGTTGTGGTGGGGGGGGGGGGCCTGGAAAACTTTTAACAAATTTTAAAGGGGATAATTTTGGCTTGAAAACTAGGTTTTTTTAATGAGGGGTCTTTTAGGCTTTCAATTGTTATTTTGTTTTTTTTTCAAAAATAATCCCTAATTTTAGTGTTGGAAAACTAAAAAAATTTTTTTTCCCCCTCAAAAAAACCCCCCCAAAGGATTTAACAAGTGATCAAAATTAAAAAAATTAAAACCCATCTCTTAAACCCATTAGTTTTAATTACTTTCCCAAAAAATAGTAGTGCCTTTTAAAAAATAGTAAAGGGAGTGACAAACAACCGCGCTAAATAAAAAAATTTTGGGTTAAATAAAAACTCTCATACAATCTCCCACAGAAATATTTAATCTCAAGTTTTTAAAGAGTTTAAAAGAAAATTGGGGAAAATTTTTAAAAAGGAGGAAATTTACAGTTGGGAAATTTTAAAAATTTTTTTTGTAAAATTTTTGCTTTAAAAAAAAACCCTTTTTATAAAAAAATAAATTTCTGTGGCAAAAGAGTAATTTTTAAAAATTTCCCAACCAAAAGATCTCCCCAAATCCCCACAAAAATCAAACTTCCTAACTTCCCCCCCCCCAAATTTAAAAGGGGGGGGGGGGGGGTGGGGGAACCCCCCCCTACCCCCTCCCCCAAAGCGTCGCCCCCACACTATTGGTTGCGCCAAGGAAAAAGAAGATAGTCCCCCCGTTTGCCCCTGAATATACAGTTTTTTTTACACCCCCTTTTTTTCCCCCCAACCCCACCCCCAACCTTAAAATCCCCTAAAAATAAAAATTTGTTTTTTTTTTAAATTCCTTTTTCCATAACTTTACTTATCTACTTCCCTTTTTTTCCATTAATTTTTTAAACTTTTTAAAATTTTTGTTTTTTAAAAAACCACTAAAATTTTTTCGGTCCCTGCTTCCCCGGGCCACCATAATAATGAAAAGAACCCAAATTAAAAAAAACAAATAACCCTTTAAAATTAAAACACCTTTTTCATTTCGTAAACTTTTCGTTTAAACCTTTTGTTTAAAATCCCACCAAAAACCACCTCCACAAAAATAATTTTTTTTTTTTTTCTAAAAATATTTTAACCAACTTTTTACTTAAAAATAAAATAAATAAAATTAATTCACTCAATTCAAACCATAATAAAGTTTGGTAAAGTTTTTCAATCAAGGAATGGGAAAAAAAAGGCTTTTGGGAAAAAAAAACAATATTTAGAAAAAACAAAAAGGGGGGGGGGGGCTGGGAAAAAAAAATTTTTTTTTAAAAAAAAAATTTTCCCTTTTAAACCTTTTTCTCCCCTACCTTCCCACTTTGATATTTCCCAAATCAACAAAAAGATGAAAACCAAATTAAAAATTTTTTTTTGGAAAGGATTGATGTCCCTATGTTTAAAAAAAACAATTGCCTTTTTAGCTTTCAATTTCGCTTAAACCCGTGTTAGAAATTTAAGGGGATTAGTTGAGAAGATATCATCACACATCAAAACACAAATGGTTTTTTAGCTTTTTTTCTAAGTCCCTTTTAAATAAAAGCCCCCATCTTTGCCCTTTTTTTAAAAAAATTTTCTTCCCTTCTTCTCCCTATCACCTCACACTTTTTGTTTTTCTCCCCTTCCCCCACCCCTCTTTCTTTTTGTCTCCCTTTAAGCCTTTTTTCCCTACATACTTTTTATCTTTACTTCCTATGGTATTCCCCCCTCCTTTCATCCCTTTAAATTCCCATACCCCTCTCATCTTTTTCCCTTTCCCCCCACTAACTCATGTACTTTCCCCGCAAACCCCCCAACTCTTTCCGATAACCCCCATTCCCTAATATTTGGGTTTTCCTTCCCTTTGTTACAAAACTAAAAATGTAATAAACAGTAAGAATTTAATATTACCCTTGGGGGAAACGTACCCGGGAATTTTTAAGAAAAAAAAAGGAGGGCAAAATCATCTAAGGGAAAAAACAACCCGTTAGCTAACATCCCAAAATCGCCATTTTTATTTCTAACAGACGTTTAGTACGGGGTGCTAAAAAAATTCAGGTTTGTTTAAAAGTTAAAGGGGTATTTGGGCGGTGTTTAAAGTTAATGTTAATCGGTTTTCCCCCCAAGGGGAGGCCAAATAATTTGTGTCCCCGACTTTACATCCTAGCAGTAAAACAAACTCAAAAACTATAAAAGTAAACCTTAAGGGGGGGGAAAAGCAAAAAAGGCATTCATTATTTTTTTGGGTATTTTTTTCCCAAAAAAAAAATTTAGGGCTACATTTTTAAAGATATAAACCTTTTGAATATTTTTCCCAAAACATTTAGCCTGGCTTAAAATTTATTTTTTTGCAAATTTGACCCCATTTTCTATTTGTAATTCTACTCACATATTTAAGATTTAATTTTTTTCCCCAAAACGTTTTAAACAGCTGTTTGAAACCCCATCCCAAATACATTAAAATTACGTTTAGAAAAGAGTGTTTTAGGAAGGGGAAAAAATTCCCAGATTAAAAAAACCCGGGAATTTGGGGGGAGGGAAATGGAAAACCAAATTTAGTAAAAAAAAATCCCTTTAAATGTAAACCCCCCCTTTATTTTTGAAAAACCCCGGTCTAACCCCGCTATCACAAACCATCCCACCCCAAAAAGGGCGCAAACAAATCCATCTACCGACGATGAGGGGGACATTTGTGGTTTTGGGGAATTTGGAGGAGTGGAGGGTGGTGAGGGGGATGAAAAAAATTTCCCCCCGCTGTACATAGGTTGTTGGGGAAATTGGAAGGGGGTGAGGGTTAGGGGGGAAATGACCCCAAAGGGTTCCCCCGCTGGTTTCATAAAGGGGTTGGGGGGAAATTGGAGGGGTGGAGGGGGGTAGGGGGGAAACAAGGGTTTTACCCTGGTACATGGTTGGTTGGGGAATTGGGGGAGGGGGGAGGTTGGGGAGGGAGATGACAAGGGTTTAAAACCCCTGGTTTCCTAGGTGTGTTTTTTGGGTTTGGAGGAGTTGGGGGGTTTGGGGAGGGAGAAGACAAAGGGTTTTTCCCCTGGGGCAAGTGTTTGCATTTTGTCCTTTTGGGTTTAATTTTTAATTAAATTTTATAAAACCACCCCGGGGTTTAAAAAATTTTTTATAAAGCTTAAAGTTTCTAATTACAAATAATGGGGGGTTTGGGAAATTTGGAAGGTTTAATTTAAGGTAGTGAACCCACAATTTTTAGTGGAAAGGGGTGTGGTAAACAATTGAGGAAAAAACCAACCCCCCCCCTTCCCCTTGACCGGGGATTCGAACCTCGAATCTCCCCGTCCAAAATGCAGTCCATTTTCAACACAAACTAGGGGGGCTTACGGTAACTAAAAGCCACGAAGGGGGGGCGTGTCCTTGTTTAATGTACAAAATTTATTTCAGGGGGTTTTGGAAAACCCCTAAAATCAAACGCAAAATAGGCCCTATAGCTTGTTTGAACCCAAAAATTAAAAACAAAACCCCATAAAAACCTTTAAAAAACGGAAACCCCATTTAAAAAAAATTAAAAAATTTTTTTCCCCCCGTTTCGGCGTATACAAACCGGGATACAAAAACTTCAACCAGTTTTGTACAACAATTGCATAGGGGTTAGGGGGCGCGACAAAAAACACATTAAAATGGCAAACACTTTTTGTGGGTTAGGGGGTTTTAAAGATAACCTTCAAAAAGTATTTAAAATTTCAGATGGGCGGGGGGGGTTGCTTTTTATTAAATTTTGGGGATTTTTTATACGCCGTGGGCCCCCAAAAATTTTTTGGCGTGGGAAATGATGCGCCTTTAAAACAAAGCAAAATAGTTGTAAAACCAAAAGCCCTTTAAAAAACTTTTTCTTAATCCCGGGGGCTATAAAAACCCCCAAATTTTTGGGCTCAATTTAATGGTATTAACATAGGTTTCCATATGTTTAAAATTTTATAAGGATTTTTTTTATTACTGTTTTTAAAATTCGTTTGGTTTAACACCCTTGAATCGAATTCATGTTTCAAGAGTATAACATTTTTTTTTCAATATTAGCTTTGGTTGTTTGTTTAAAAAAAATTTTTTTAAAAGTGGACATTTTCCCGCATTTTTTATTTTAAACAAAAACCTATATAGTCTTGACTTTTTCCAAAAAATTTTTTTTTAAAAAGTTAAAAAAAACCTTTTCAGAAGTATGGGAACCCAGGAAGGTGATCATAAAGGGTTTCCACCAAAATGGGAACCCGTAGTCCCCAAAGATGTTTTAACCTGTGTGGAAAACCCCAAAACCAACTGCGGAAGGGGAAAGGGGAAAAAAACCCCTATTCAAATCATGTACAATCCTTATTTTACAAAAAAGAAACCCCTTTTTGGGCATTTTAAAAAAAAATTTAAACCCACAAAAAAATTTTTTTTTAATTATTCATAAAGTCCCAAATAATATGAAAAATTTAGTTGTCCCCTTTTGATTTTTACAGGATATTTGTAATTTTGTACATTATAAATGCTGTGGAATTTTTCCCAAAGAAAAAAAACTAAAAGGCTCATAACATATTTGCGGAACAACTTCCTTTTTCGAAAAAGGCTAAAAAGGAAAAAACGGACAGGTCCCCCACCGAGATTAAACATTTTGTCCTAGAATTTTTATTTTCCTAGGAAATGGGAAAAAATTTTATCTTCCCTTTGGAGGGTTTCAAAAATCCACCGTTGCATTTTCCAACACATTCAGCTCTTTCCCATAAAACCAAAGGCTGTTTGGTGTCCGTCGGAAAGGATGTCGGCATAATCCTTGATTTTAGTTTTCCCCGCAAAAATCAATAATTTTTAAAAACCCCCAGGGTGTTAACCCCTTTGTTTTTTTTTCCCTTAAAAAGTACCAAAAAACCCCTTTTTATGGGCCCCTTTTAAACCAAAAGCCCCCAAGAAAAAGAGATCGGGGAGAAAACACCTCACGGGATGCCCAGGGGGCCCCCCTTGCTTTTAAAAACCCTTTGCCTGGGGGTATTTTTTTGTCCCAAAAGGGGTTCCCCTGCTCGGGCGTAATGTGCAAACCCATAATGTGTAATGGGCCCTAACGCCACTTTTTCACCGCTTTTCCAGGAACGGGCCTCCAAAAGTTTTTAGGGAGAATGATTTTGAAAACGTATAATTTTTAAATTCAAACCCCGTATTTCATAAGGTCCCCAATAAAATACACCCAACCCCCAACTTTTCCCCCCCAAAATTTGAAAGAATTGATATTTGAATGACCCCTCCCCGGGCGGGAAATTTTTTTTGTGCGGGGCCCCTATTTTAACTGGGGGGTTTGGACAAAGGGAATTTTTTTGATAAATGTTGCTTCAAAACCATTTCGTATTCAGACGAAAAATTGTGGGTATGTAGCGTGGCGGGGGCAGCACCCCTCGCAGAATTTCCTTAACCCGGGATTTTAAAAAGGGAGATGGGTTTTAAACCCCTTTCCCAAAGGTTTTTCAAATGGAGGCGGTAAAATAATAAGTAATGGCTGTTCTCCACTAGGACACATCTGTTCAGGTAATAATGTGGGGAAACCCTGTGTGCTAGAATCCGGGAGCGTTTAAACAAAATGCGGAACTTCCTTTTCCCACGAAAAGGGTCCCTGCAAATGTCACTCCACCACGTTACCCACATGTTAAAAAGCGACAGGTTTCACTTGGAAACGATTCATTTTAGCAAATATACTTGGTTTTGGTTCCTTGCACTTTAAAAACGTGCAGAAAAACGCACGACAGGGAATAACGCGTTCCTCACCGAAAAAACAAAAATTTCGGTCATTTTCCGGGGTTTGTTTTTTTTCCTCCAGCTTATGACACTTTCATTCACAGAAAATGGGTCCTGGAAAAATGTTTTATAAACTTAGTTTTTTTTTTCAGGAGAATCCCCCGCACCACTTAGTGTAACAATTACGAATCATTCTGTATATATTAATAATACAATAAATAACACAATTAAATATAAAAACGTTATCAGTTGGTAAAAAAAAAAAAATTTTGCATTTTTTAAGAGTTTCTTCCCTGATAGAATCCCACTATAGATTAGTGCTACCAACTTTTTGTTCGAGAGCCCTTTAAAAATATTTCGTAAAATCTTGGGGACCCCTACCAGGCGTCACAATGGCATTATTATTTTTGAAAATAGAAAATTAACAAAATTTACGTGTAAACCTAAAGTTTGGGTAAACATAATTAACTCTACTTTGAATTAATTTTTCCCAAAATTTTATTCCCTAATACAATTACTTCCTTCGTATTTGAAATAGCTTATTTTTAAATACTCTCACTTTTAATACTATTCCAGCACCTTCTAGCATCTCTTGGGATGACATTTTTAAACACATTTTATCATCGTCCAAAACTTATGGACATAAAAAAAAAATTTAAAAACTTCTGAAAATTCTCGTAAATCCCCGCGTTTCACGGAACTCTGGTTGGAAATACTGATATATAATATCGTTGATAAAAAATAATATAAAACAACATTAAATTGAACATAAACAAATTTTTATTTGCTAAGCCGCGCCTTACACTAGACATGCGAGGATAAACGTAAAGTCCCCTATCACACGACACTACCGTATTGAAATCCAGTGTGCTAGCTAAAACAGCGCACTCATCATCTAAACGCATTGGGGAAACAAAAAAATATCGGTTCGGGCCCCTTGGTACTGGGTACCATACTATTGTAGGAAAAAACAAAGTGCTATTTTCGACTATTTCGACAATAGTCCCGTGTAATCAACCCCAAACAGTGCGCTGAACTGTTTTGTAGATAAAGGAAAAGACGCCAAAATGGTCATTGGAGTGATTTGTTGTTGGGAGAAAATTATTCAAAACAACCTTTTTTATAATACCAAATTGGACAGTATACAATATATTTAATATAAAAAAATTAAATTTAAAACATGTCATCAAAAACGACAAACTATGTTCCAACCCAATTTTTTTCTAAAAAAACTTTAAGCATGCCCAAACCCTTGGCGTTTTTTTTTGGTTTTTTTTTGAATTAAATTTTCTAGGCCCAAAAAAGAACATTTTTTTACAAGGGAAATGTACTTTTACACCCATGGGCTTAGGGGCCTCGACCCCAATGTAAAAAAGAATACAAATTTAGGGAAACTAAAAAAGTTTTTATCACCCCCGAATGTAATTACCTAACCTCCGAAGTATTATATTTTGCATCCTGAGACCATTATTTTCTTTTTTTCCCCCAAAATTTTCCCCTTCTATATTCTTTTTCCTACCTCCCTCTCATATTTTTTGTACTTTTTTAGTAATTAATGCAGCCTGCCTCAAAAAATTTAAACTCTGACGTTCGATAAATATTGCACTAGGCCCCAGTACCAAACACACGGGGAAAAACATATTTTCCCATTTCCATTTCTAGCTAAAACAGATACAGGTGCTACTAGCACACTTTAATTTTTAGTAAAAAAGCAAGTGTCTGTGATACGGGCTTAAGCTTAAAAACCCCCCAATAAAACTGTTCTAAATCAAATTTTGTCGTTTATTCGTATCCAGGTCTGTTAAAAAAATATTTTTTTTGCCCTTTTGCATAACAAAGAATTTTCAAAACTTTTACGTAGGAAAACCCCCTTTTTTTTTGGGAGATAACAGGGATATTTTTAGACCTTTTGAAAGAAGGGGGGCCACGAAGAAAGCAACTGTTAGGGAGGCTACTTCAACGTCTTCCATACAAGCTACAAGTTTCCCCCCCACTTTTTGGGAAAATATCCTACCTTGAGTCCCCCGTTTATACGGAGCCCGGGACAACTCATCCCCCTAGAAGTCTGAATTTCCACACCGCACTGTACCGGTGGCGGGGGTCGGGAAACAGCTAGAGCATAACCAGTACGAAAAGTTTTATAAATTTGGGGTAAAACCAGCAGAACATTTATAAATGGATTTTTGACTTATATAAATTCAGTTCTTCCAGAATACAACTATATTTTTTATTTTCAAAACCTTCTTAAATATCTCATTTGGTCCTTGCTAAATTTCCTTTTAAATTTCACTTTTATTCGAAAGATAAAGACTCACAAATTATCAACAAAAGGTAAACTGAACCGAAAATCATTTTTAGTCAAAAAACCGTCCCCCATTTCTTTTACGGTATATACACTAAATCCAAAACATTACCACATATATTGTAAAAACAAATTTTAAAACAACCCAATAAAAATAATAAAATTAAAGTCAAAATCACAAAACTAAATAAATCTACACCCCCATTAAAGCTAAACCCGCTCTCTATTTTAACACCAGACAGCTTTTTCTAACAAGGTAAATAAATATATAGGAAACATTTGAAAGGAAAAAAATAGTGCATTTTAACAAATCATTTAATGTAACAAAAGGCGAAAATGGGTACATAAAACATCTCAAACAAAAACCAATATATAGAGACAGCCCTTTGAAAATTAGCCCACAGTTTGTTAAAGACAAATACTTTTTTTAAGTGATAGGGCTGAAGCGCCCACTTCCCGACAAAAAAGGTTAATTATGCAA
This sequence comes from Timema cristinae, assembly GCA_039000515.1. Classification (NCBI taxonomy): domain Eukaryota; kingdom Metazoa; phylum Arthropoda; class Insecta; order Phasmatodea; family Timematidae; genus Timema; species Timema cristinae. The sequence goes on from JBCFYV010002106.1 coordinate 17,695, forward strand.
GTTACAATCTTTTGGCTGTTGGCCCCAGTCATAGAGGGATCGCCAAAAATATACATAAAGTAATATACAGGATAATTCAAATTTAAAGGTTCTCGGCCTTATTTTGGGTTAGGCTGCCCGAACCATTGGATATGCCATAAGGGGGGAAATGGCCCCCAATTTTAGCACCGAAACTGTGACAACACAAACAAATATAAAATCTAACACAAAGCCATGCCAGAGGGGTAGAAATGACCCACAAATTAATCAACCGAAACGGGTGAACAACACAATTTAAATAAACCTAGCTAGGTATTCCATTAGGCCACAAAAAATCAACAACCCCTTTTCCCCCGACTAACTCCTTCAGACTAAAAAGGGTCATACTGTAAGGGGTGGGAACATTCCCCATTTAAAGCTGACAAAAAGGGCCCCAACAAAAAAACATAAAAAGAAACTAAAATACTTTGAATGAACTAAGTCATAGAAACTAACCTAAAAACAACAAACATTAAAAAAGAAAACTAATCCCTAACAATTTATACAACAACAAAAAAACCTAAGACTCGACCCGGCCATAACGCCACCCCCAGGGGACTGAACGATTAAAAAACTTCCATATTATTTCGGGGTCCCCCCGGGTAACATTGTAATCGGGTTGCTAATTTGAGTTGAAGAAGAACTTCGAAGAGTGTCGACTACCTAAAAAATTGAATCGAAAATTTTTTGCCCACCCCAACTAGGAGTTTTATATGGTTAACGCAAAGCTTTAGGGGAAGGAAAAAAGGGGGGGAGGGGGGGGGGGGGGGGGCAATCCCACATATTGTGCCCGGGTAAAAAGTAGGCGCAAGTAAACTTGGGGGGGCTTCACACACAGCAGGCCGCGCGGGGGCCTTCAGTCGGCTTTCCCGGGCCCGGGTCAGATGTTTTGAGAACGGGGGGGAAATTTTAAACCCTTTTGATGGCGATGGTCTTACCAAAAGATCCGGGAGACGGGATTGCACAGGAGTTTTAACATTAAAGACTTGCTTTTTATCAGGGAATAAAATTTTAAAACGGACCCAGTTTAATGCGTAATTTGGGGGAAGCACGGGGCAAATTTGGGTTACCCATTAAAAAACCCTTTGAAATCTACTAAAATGCTCAAAGTCCTCAAAAGTCAAGGAACCCGGCTTCCTGCGCCTTTGGGGGCTGTGATGAACTTTGCCGCAATTACCCCCTACTCTCCGCAGCCTTTTCTCCGGTGCTTTAGGCGGAAAGGTAAATTTTGTCTTGCCCAAAAGGGAAAAAAACACTTTCGCTCCCCGAAATTTTGCAAAATTTCCACACTTTAAAAAATGATCATTAAAATTTCTTTTCACGTATTTTTAAAAGTGAAGAACAGCTACTTATTAGCCCAAACCCAATCACATTTGCGTCAATGGCTCTTATTTTTGGGGTGGAGAGAGTGAAGATTTACTAAGTCCGTACCCCCTTTTTTTTTTGGGGAAAGGGGGGGAACTTCCATGGTTTGTGGGAACGTCCCTTTAAAAAGAAATTTTCCCCCAAAATTTTTTTACATTAAATATTTTAGAACATTTTAAAGGTTCAACACATAAACAGATTTTTGCATTAGAAAATTTAATAACTCAATAAGCTAAAACCTTAATTGGCAAAAAAAAAAAAATAATTACTGTTCTAAAAACTTTCGAAAAAGAGGGTTTAAAAAACCCCCTTTCCTTTTTACGGCCCCTGAAAAAAACAAATTTTCCCTTTGCATTAAGGGAAAAAAATAATATTTTTTTTTTTTTAACTTTTGAATTAAAAAATGTTTTTTTTATAAATTTTTTAGCTATTTAAAACCCGCCTGTGGCGATTGCTAACGCGCTATGTGTTTCCCGACTGCGAGGACTGGGAATCGAGTTCGAATCAGGGGGGTGAACGGGGGGGGTTTTTCCAAAAGGTTTTTCCCCACCCCCACCAAATGCGGGGGTTTACCCTTCCTTTTAATTCAACCTTTCCCCAAATTTCCCAAACCATTATGTAATTAGTATTTAACTAAACCCAACGGTATAAGACGAGTCTAAAATAAAAAAAAAATTTAGCTATTTTATTAACTTTAAAAATTACCTTAACATTACTGCTTTGATCCAAACTTGGATTTTCCTTTTTTTTTTTCTGATAAAAAACCTCCGTTTCTTTTTAAAAATGCTATCAAACGACTTTGTAAACATGACAAATGCAACGCGTTTTATTGTCCTTTAGCCATTTTATCTTAAAGGGGTTTTTTTAATCTACCAGGAACTAAACTTCTTTCGACTCACAAGACGAACTTTAAACCTCAAAATAGATAATTAACGTTTCGACATTTGAAAAATAAATTCTGACAAGGGGGTTTCATACCCACAATTGTTTTTTAAAAAACAGCAAAAAGGGAGGTTTTAAAAGAAGGATTGTTAAAAAAACTTGTTGTGACAACCCTATAAAAGGGCTCACGGGAAAACTACAAATAAAATATTGAGAAACAAAAGGTATACTCTTTCTAAAAAAGGGGTTTGGGAAGAAAAAGGACTACTATTTTTTCAAAAAAAAATATAAATTTTAAAAGGGGGAAAATTGTCAAAGTTTTTCGAAAGCAGAAAGTAAAGTGTGATAAAGGTTTTAACTAAAAAAATAATAAAAATAAATATACTATTTTTAACAAAAAATATTGTCCTAGAATTTTAATATTGAAATTGACTTTTTTTACATCCCCACTTGAGAACCAGTTTTTCCCCAAAATTCATATTTTAAAAAAATTTTCCTCGAGGAATTACTGAGGGGGTGGGTGGGGGGCGTGTCCCCCTGCCCCCGGGCACAACGACACCCGTGCCTGCCCCCCATGACCCGCTACGGGTTTTTAAAAACCAAAAAACAGGTCGGGGGCTCAATGGGGGACTTTGATAGAACAATACCTTTTTTCAAACCTTTTTCAATTAGCTCTAAACCACATCACATTCTACACCGCAGAGAAAATTATTTTTTTCAAAAAACAAGACCAAACTAACTGCACTGTTATTGACTCTGCCTACCCATCCCCACAAAGTCTCCTGACCCCGGGGGCCCACGATTTTTTGGAAGTATGGACATAAAAATCAGAAGAAAATAACCATTTCCCTAAACTAACACGCTTTTTTACATATATTTTTTCTTAAAAAAATAGGGTAACAAGCGTCCCATAATCAAAGGGGAAAAAACTACTGCTAACAAAAAAAAGGGGGAAAACAAAATTAAATTCGGGATCGAGTTTACAAACATTAAATTTAGGGATAAATTTATACAAATATTACCACAAGTGAACGTTCCTATCAATTGAATTTTTTACAAATAGAAAATTTACATACTAACACAAATTATCAATACCCCAAATAAACCAAATTTAAACTTTTAAACAAGAAAGTTTGCAGAAAGTATTAAAAATTTTCAAAAATTTTTTAATACAACCGTTTTTCCCAAAAAACCCAAAAAGTTGTTAGTGATCTACCCTCCCATTTATCCCCCAAAATCCTGCCCTATCTGTCCTCCGCCAATCTAAGAAATTTTAAAAAAAAACTTTATGCATAGCTCTGTTTGTGTTATTAATATATAACAGAAATTTATTGCCCTCCCCCCTATTTTTTTAGGCCTGAAATACTAAATAAATGCCGGGTTTATTACACACCAATAGATCCATACAATAACATTTCACACGCACCAACGAAAAAGGCCAATTAAAAAATAGTTTGTTTTCCCAAATCACACTCATAAGACTCTTAAACAAAAAAGTGCTTTATTAAAAATACTTAACTTTGTTTTGGTGGGGAAAAGGGGAAGGGAAGAGGTCATATTTTCACTTTTCATAAGAAAAAAAACAATTTTGGCCAAAAAAATAAAAAGGCTTGAAAATTTTGGGTTTTGTATTTTAATTTTGTAACCAAAATTTCAACATTCTTGAATATTTTCCTTACACACTGCATTTGAAGATAAACTTTTTAAAAACGGAAAAGAAAAAAAATTCTTGGTAAAACTCCGAGTGACCATAACAATATGAAGAAGCACCCCATTCCCCCCACACTCATGTCGAGCTCTATTCACCCCGGGGCCTGGGGGTCTAGGGGTAAGGTGTCAGACTTTTGTGCTGGCGGGCCGGGGCTCAATACTCGGTCCCCGGCACAAAATTTTTCTGATTTCCAAAACCCTTTTCCCACACCCCTGCAAGACTCTTGTGAATTTGGGGGGGAAAGCCAGGCCTCCAAACCGGGGTTTGGATTCCCAAAAAATTAGGTCCTTCATTTCATACACCATCACCCTACCCAAATTTCCATTAGCTTAAGCTATAACCCGAACGGGGTATAAGACCGGTCTGATAATAATAATAATAAATAATAAAAAATTTACCCCCAAACAAATTTTTGCAAATCGGGTACACTTACCCTTAAATATACCCCCTAATCCCTGAAAAAACAGTTAATTGTACAAACCGTATAATCCAATTTCCACATAAGGTTTATGTTCAAATAGTTATTTATTTCTGATTTTTAAACGAACCATATATCTGAAAGGGAATGTTTGTCTGTTTAGATAAACCCGGCATTGTCCCTCCCCGACTAAGATTTATCAAAAACCCCAAAAATCCCCACCCTGCAAAACTTGTGGGGTTTGCCCACTTTTCCATCCCCACATGCTAAAAAAAAGGGACAGGTTGCCCGGGATAAAAATTTTTCAACATCAGTGCAAAACTATGGGGGGGGGTGGCTCCTGGCATTTGGGGGGGGCTAGGGGCAGGAGAGAAAAAAATATCAACAACCTTGGGAAAAAACAGATTGTTTTAAATCGCTCACTTGTTTTTTTTTGGTTTCACCAAAATTTAATTTTTTCCTAATATTAATAATAAATAAAAACAACAATAATAATAATAAAAATATTTAGCACCGCGCTTCTACCCGTTCGGTTTTACCTTTAATATAATTACCTAAGGGTTAGAAATTGGGGAAGGGGGGGAAATTTGAGGAAGTGAACCCGCATTTTGGGGAGAAAGAGTGGAAAACCATTTAGGAAAAAAACCCCCCCAGTTCACCCACCGAGATTCGAACCCCGGCCTACCCTCCTCGGTGGTCGAGTTTAAACGACAACGCGTTACCAAATACCCACCGAGGCGGGTTTTTTTCCCATATTGAACAGGGAACATGATTTTAAAGAGTTTCTTAAAAAAATTCCTAATTTAATTTTTATTTAAAGAGGGCAAATTAATATACTTGGTAGAAAGGAGAAATAGAACTTTTTTCTACACTAGGTTTATCCTAAAACCTTTGTCTTTCGAACTTTTTTTCACGGACTTTCCCGCTCTATTGTTTGAAAATGGAGATATTTACTCAAAACTCGTAATATGTGTGAAACGAAATAATATACACTAACAAACCCAAGCATAAATTGCACTATACTTATGTAAAACTTTTTTTTTTTTTAATCCAGGTTTAAAATTTTATATTTATTTCTAAAAATTAATGTCCTCATTTGTATGTTTGGACCGAAAAAAAGATCAATGTAGGTTCCCCAAAAGGGTCAACACTTCGTAATCAAATTTCAACTTCCGGTTTAAATTTTTTCGACATTGTTATTAGGTGTTGCAAATCTTCATGTCATCGCATTGCTATTAAATTCCCTCATTTATAAATTTTGACCAATAAAAAATGTAAATATGGACTATTGAGTGTAAAATGGATATAGATCATTGTTGTACAAACATTTCTCCTAAGAGGTTTAAGGAAAAACAACATAAACTTTAGAGACTTACTTATATTTAATTACTCTATGGTATTGGAAAATTATTACGTTAAAACTTAAGTAGTATCTCTTACAACTAAAGCTCACAAAATTGTATTAATATATTTACCAATATCTCAGAAACTATTGGATTTAAAAAAATATATTTCATATAAAAGCTTTTTATTTTTAATAGTACTAGAATTTTGCAATGATAAGTTATTTAGTATCTCAAATAGTTGTGGAGATACGGAAGTTTCCGCTTCTGTAAAATACCCTAAGATTCATTTTCATAGTAGAATGAAAATAGTCAGCTTATTTATAATCATAATAACACCTAGATACGAATTTTAATTCAAATCGTTATAGTTGATTTTGAGAAAATCGATTTTTTCTCTATTCGCCCTTTCTTAAACTACTTTTAATTTTAAGTTTAAACAGACACAACAGACAGACGTCATAGCAAAGACCCCTTTTAAGGTTTGGGGGGTCTTGAGACGTCGACATCCATCAACATTTCAGGTAGATTTTCTTTTGCGGTCGCAATACTTTACCTTTTGTGTTCAAAAAGTTAAAACATATATATATTTACGTATAGCTTTTAATTTATTGGTTTTATAAAAATATGCTTCGATAAAATATTTGTATTATAAAGATACCTACATATTTGTAACGATAATTAATTTCATTACTCAAATAGCTTAGGAGATATTATAAAAAAAATATCATTTATGCATCAGACGGGAACCCTTAAAGTCATTTTGCCGAAATATTGAGAGAATCCATTTTATTTGGAATATTTATAAATGTTTAGAAATGAAATTTAATCAAAATCGTTAGGGCCGATTTTGAGAAAATCGACTTTTTCTCTGTTTGCCCTTCAGTAAACTACCCTCAATTTTAGGGTTAGATTTCCAATTCCAAAAACCCTGGGTGAAACCCAATGAAAACCAAGTTTTAGCCCGACCGGTAAAATAGTTTAAGCTCTAGTTGGAGGTACAGACAGACAGAAAGGTAAAAATTCAAAAACCACTTTTTCTGATTCAGGGGTCATGAAACGTCGAGATTCATCAAAATCTCGAGTTAGATTTTTTTGACGATCACAATACTTTTAATAGCTGTAAGATAGTGAGAAAGTAAAAAACTGAAATAAGTTGTAATAGTAGTAAATTAGAGAGTAGAAGATTATATATTTTTATTTGTAGATTACGTCTTATCATCCACCTCTTACTAACAAGGCTTATAGGATAGGATGAAGGAGGTGAAGTTGGGAGGAAATGTACCCTTATTTATGGGAGAAAATAGAAAACCACTTGAGGAAACTACTTGCAATAAGTTCCAGCCTGTTTTGAATGCTGACCTTACTATACACCGGGTAACCATATAAGATTTGATTGACGTCATAGTCCGCATGCTCAGCGATGCTAATAAAATCATACACGTGATGGACGGGAAATAACTCAAACTTATATTATTATTAGTACCGCGTCTTACTACCCGTTCGGGTTGTACGCACTTACGCTAATGTGTAATGGTAGGGTGATTGTGAGATGAAATGGAGGACCTACAGTTTAACGTGGAATCCGAACCACGGTGGAGGCCTGGCATTCCACACATTCACAAGTTGTGATTAATACACGTCTTTTCAGAGGTGAAGGAAGGGTTTGGAATTCAGATAAATCGTGCCGGGACCGAGGATTGAACCCCGGCCGCCAGCACAGAAGTCTGACACCTTACCACCTAACCACCAGGTCACCCTCAAACTTATTGTAAACGTGGTAGTATTAAAAATAGTGATGTTATGACTCATAGAAGACCTTAAGTACACCAGTATTTACCCATAAGTCAATGTATAAGGAACTTTCCAATTAAGTGACATGGTGTACCATTACACAAGAAAACCATATGTGCCTCGCATAGTGGGTTCAATATTGCCCCCTATAACCTCTTCTCACACTCCCACCCTCCGCTACAACCAGCATTTTGCCCTGAGATCACCCCTCATCATTATGATGCCTTCTCCCCCTTCCTCACTACAACTGGATTCCCCTGCTGTCAACCCTCGTCACTTGATCTGTCAGGAATTTGCCATCATTAGGGATGTAAACCTTATCTCTTTTTATCAAGTGACATGATAGGTATCTGAGGTAATCATTTTAGTGAATTATCATACTTTGTAATCACCCCCTCCCCCTGATAAATAATAGGCAAGGAATCACAAGAGAGCAATGGTTTTATTCAAGAAACAATGAATCAACTTTAAACAATAACAATTTATACATAGTGACTAGAAACTCTCCACCTCGTGGCTTTAAGATGGATTATTTAGAAATTTCATTCTGTTAAGTTAAAAACAAAAAGTACTTCCCAAAAATTAAGTTTCGATATAATCCAAATCTTAAATGTCCTACCACCTCGTGACAATAGTTTATACTTTAATAAAGTTTCAAAGATTATAAAATAAAATATTAATCTTTAAGAGCTCTGCCATCTATTGGCAACAATATGCACTATAAAATAATTAAGGTTTCAGAGATTATAAAACATAATCAATTAATGAATGCTCTGCCATCTTACGGCTATAATGTGTACTATAAAGCAATATAAGCTACGAGACATAATATTACATTTTTTTAGTGTTCTGGCATCTCGTGACAACAAATATATTCTAATGCAATTCAAGTTATAACGCACAATACAAAATTTTAAGTGGCCTGGAAACTCATGACAACAAAAAATATGTTTAATGCAATTAAGGTTATAAAGCACAATACTACATTTTTAAGTGCCCCGGCATCTCATGACATCAGAATATACTTGTAATGCAATTAAAGTTATAAAGCACAATACTAAATTTATAGTGCTTTGCCTTCTCAAGCCATTCACTTAATTTTACCAAACAATTATTTACTCGGTAAACGACGCCAACTACCAATCAGCAATATAGCCATAGCCTACATGAGAGCGCAATGAAACGTTAGCTGCCAAGAGGCGAATCAGAAGTTACTTTAAGGATTGAAGGAAATTTAGTTTTCCCAATAGACAAAATTTTAATTGAAACGCGGCTATACATCAGCCCAATAATAAAGGAAAACACCCCTATCTTATTACAGCGATATGAAATTATAAATATAAATTAATTATTTTGAAAATATTTCATAATTTAGCCAAAATGGAAATTTGAAAAAGTGTAAATTAACCCCTAGCTTAAAATGCGTCGGTCACCTCGTCCTACGCCAATGGTACAAATGAGTACCAATACAAACAAAATACCACCATATATAGCAACTACACAAGATCACATGTCCACAGATAGTATGATAGGAACAAGGGGAGAGGGAGAGGAAAGGAAGAGATCGAAAAGCGCGTAGAAAGATTGCAAGCATTCTGGGAACTAGTAAAATGCACTAGAACAGTCCAGGTGAAAGAAATAATAACTAATTATGTGGAGCCACCTTCACTTGTTTATCTTGGGTGGGGCCTTTCTCACTTGCAGATAGTTGGTTCACATCTCCTTTCAGTCAGTTAGATAGTATGTTAGAGGGAGGAGGTCACGGCCAGGCGTGAAGAATTTGGAGTCCAAACGGGTTGGAGGGTGAGTATTATGCCATTTGATTGAATTGTTACTTGTAGCTTGTTACAACTTCAATGAAATTTCGAAGAAAGCCTAGATTTTTTCACACCAAAGTAAAATCTACAGACAACAGTTGGTAATCCTACACTAGTTCTGCTTCAATAATTTCAACATTCTCCATCACTCATGTTGCAATTAAGCCTAAGGCATTTCAAAACCAGAAGGTGAATTTCCAGAGGACAGTTGGTAAAACAGCATTCCTCATTAGTTCAAAAAATTTATTGCAATGCAGTACAGTCTATTCCTAAAATAATAATAATAATAATACATATGAAGAGCCTACCACTTTTGCAAACTGGCTCAACATCAGAACCCATAAAGATAACATTACTACAACTGGTGATGCAATTCACCTTCTTTTCACCTCATCGGCACCTCACCACAACCCCATGCCCATAACGGTGAATTAAAATCAATCATAAAAGTTCGTCTCCTGCCTACCATCCTTTCTCCATAGTTGAAGATATATGTTGGTTTTACATTGAGGTCTAGCACAGAGTATTTGAATTTTAAATGATGGTGCAGACAGCTTGCCTGTGGTTAACCCTTTAATGATAAGTCCTAGTTCATTAAGGATCAAATATTATGTGAGTATATAGTGAAATTAGGATCGATGAATGATGGTAGAATATCTTAAATATATTATAAATGTCTTCGATTTACAGATGCTAAGTAAGTAACAATATTACTCCAATCCTGTGTTGAGCAGGCGCGATATAGTTTCAATGAATGATAATAAAATGTTTTATAAGAATAAAGCACAATTCTTAATTGTGTACGCAGATTAAACGACGTATAGCTATGATACATAATGTTACACAATGAATGACGATAATCATCGTGCATAACTTTGACAGAGCACAATTATTTGATCATTAGATATTATGATTCCGATTAAAAATCAAAATTAGTAATCATGCTATAGTGAATGATGGTTATAGGATGAATGATGCTCTGATACAATAAATAAACTAAGATTAAATTTCATTTAATTACCATCCATAGAAGTGATCAATGGACGATGGAGAATTGTAATAAGAAGAACAAGGGGAGGTCACCTATCAGATGCGATGTAAGTATCACACATTATTCTGACCGATGAGTAGCGATCATACATGGCCCAAGTACGTATGTTGGATTGATATTTTGATTATTTGGTTTCATACAAAGATCATATCATTAATGTAATTATCTTTTCCAATTAGTACTCACACAGCCCAAGTTAAAGATATGTCATTACGACATTTGGTCATAGTCTAAAGGAATTGCAATCCGGATGCATTCATACTCTCTGATGCTAGGGGTTGTCCAATTGGGATGAAAGATGCTCGAACCAATAGTAGAATAGTATGCTGGAAAGTAATATCAAAACGTCAAGATATTCTAAGCAGAATTAAGGTAGACTTTGGTTGGATGAGGTATGAGAATTTCGTGCTTAATATAAAGTTTGTAATTATAAAGCAAACACGCTGTCGGTATATTAGGATTTGAGATGGAAACGTTGAAAAATTAACGTGGAGATGTATCCTACAATCGGTGGAATATAGAAAATACTCAACGTAATCATGCCGGACAGTGGGAAGGTGATACTTTAGAATTATTACTCCTTTAACTATTTGGTCATAAAAGTTATCTTTTAAATCTTAGAATGATGGAATCAGTAAGGGTGTGACTTTTTCCATTAATGTTTATACTATGGCCACAGCCATTAATCCTAATGGCCAATGGTGTTGAGGCTCATTCTTTAATCATTTAGAAAATCTTGTTTTTATCATGATCTTTGCCTTGAATGAATCTATCATGATTTATTATTTGAAACCTTTACCATTAACTGTCAGCATGATGGAATCCATCAAGGCATGAGTCCTAGCTTGAACGTTCTATTCATCTGTATTTTGACCCTTAATGATATCCATGGTTTTCATTATGTTGATATTTTAAAAGTTTAATCCTGATGAAAACAATCAAGGTAGATTGAATGGTTAAACTATTCTTCCAGTCAAAGAATGATTACACTATGGTTACAACCCTTAATACATATACCCGTGATGATACCCTTAATTTACACTGTGTTGATATATTATACGTTTCATCATGATGGAAACAACCAAAGGGCGACTCTTATTTTGTTTGGTTACTTTCATTTCTTCATTCATCCTACACGAGAGTTCATTTTATAAAGGTATTACATGTTTTAATTACTGTGAATCATTCAAGATAAGCCTATCTTGAATGGTTTCAAGACTTAATCCATTTAATCGTTAGACTCACAATGTAGCAGACGTGAGGGAGGTCTCTATGTCATGGGTTCTTATGTAGGGTTTATGACCAAATTATGTCTTAGTATAACTCGAAGCTTGGAAAAATGGTAAAATTTTGTTCAAGCATGAAGTATGATTTAGGTAAATCACTACTTATAATGTGGGTATCAAGCACGCTTATGAACTAGTATAGGTAGAGTTTAGATTGAAGATCAAAATAATGTTTACGTATAAACACAACTTTTATAAATCATTAAATATATTGTATACATATGGCTAAGGATGGATTTAAGATATCCATTCAAGTTTAAATACAACGTAGAATTCAGATCAACGCTTAAATTTTTTGTTTCAGTATAATGTAGAACATGGAACTATAATCACGTGTTGTTAAAGTATGAAGCACAGTTTTAATCACCATAAAATATAATGTAAGTATCATGAATGGTTAAGAAGTAGAGTTGATGTAGAGTATGATGTAGAGCTCAAATATAATGCAGAGGTTAGATTAACTATCAAGTGTTGTTGTTAAAGTATGATGTAGATCTCAGATAAAAATATGTTGTTAAAGTATTAAAGTATGAAGCACAGCCTAGATAATCTATCATATATAATGTATGCAAATATCGTGTATGGCTAAGTTTACGCTTAATTATGATGCAGAGTTCCAATAAAGTTTGAGTATAATGCAGAGTAGAGATAAATGAACAAATGCTGTTTAAGTATGGTGTAGAGCTCTGATAAAATGTTGTTAAAGCGTAAAGCATGGCTTTGATCAAGCATTATATATAATGTAGGTATCATTTATGTTTAATGATAAGTTTTAGTATGTTGTAGAGTTCAGATCCGGTCTAAGTATAATGCAGAGCTTATATCAATGATCAAATGTTGTTTAAGTATAATGTAGAGATATAATAAAATGTTGTTAAAGTATGGAGCACGGATTTGATCAATCATAAAATAGAATATAATTATCATTTATTATTAAAGATTCGTCTAAGTATGATGTAGATCTATGATAGTCTAAATATAATGCAGAGTCCAGCCCAATGATAAATATTTTTTTAAATATAATATAGGGTATATATGATGATGATATATGTTTAGGAATAAAATATAATGCAATTATCACCAGACCTATTATAAGCGTGACGGGGAGCTCAGATCAAATTTTATATATGTCTATCATGAATATAAGATTTTATGTCTTTTAAGTATCATGTATGACTAATTATTAAATATTGTAGGATGTATAATTTGATAAGTGAACTACGATTAAATTATCTTAAAAGGGTCTGATAAGTGTCAGATGATTAAATGTCTAGCAAGTATGATAAAGCAAATAGTTGTCAGGAGAGGAACCTGTCTGAACCGGTTCAAAAGTGTGGAGATTGTCCTTTCTCCGATGAAGAGGCATTCATAGTTAAAAGGTGAATACATCTTATTTTATCTTTAAGGATGAGAAGTATAAAGTATAAGTATAGAGATTATAAATGAACCTTTAAGGGAATACGAATTGATAGTTTTGAACTCGAGCTTTAGGGCATTAAATAGCAGCCCAAGAAGATTGGGAGTAAGCTCTCTAATACAGGGAGTTAAGGATGATATTTTTTAGAACGTATACTTAATGATTTGAGGATGCAACCATTCTGCATCTGAATTTGCTTAAAGCTATTTGTATTAAAGATTAAACCAAGGAAACTAATTGCTACAAGGTCGAGCTGTTTAGTGTTAGGGCTTCGGTGAGACTTCGACTACATGCAAGGGAGAGGATTGTGGAAGAGGGGTAAGGAGAGGTAGATATATTTTAGATTGAATCTTATGTTCCTACAACTCATTGTCTATACCTTAGAGATATAATATATTTGTCTTAGATCCTTAGTCCTCTAAGATGATTGATGAAGAATATTTATGGATAAAAAATACAAGCAAGGATTCGTGGAGGCATTCTGTAAGGCTTATTACTTTAAGAAAATATTGATTAAATTAATATAATTGATGTTAATTCATTCTTCCTCCGAGATGATGGGTAATTTTTTTTTATAATATATGCATGAGGATCAATAGAGTCAGTCAGAAAGGGTTTTTTACTTTAAACGAATGTTGATTAAATTTATATACTTGAAGTTAGTCCATTCTTTCTCCAAGATGGAGGGTGAATAAGATTATTGTTTATAATATAATATGCATCTTAAGGGTTGTTTATAATCAAAGTCTTAGATTACATTCTTGATGAGATTGATCGATAAAGGATTGACTGTTGGCTAGCCCTCTTCCACATCATTTAAAATGTGCGTACTTTGCGATATACCTCAACGCTGTAAATGTTTATATGTTTTATATAAGATCGAGGCGATTTATTTGAGGTTACATGTTTATGAAGATTGTACGTTTTCTGAGTTGAGCAGTCAATATCACGGCTATTATAATAATACTCTTTGGTTTATGACCTAACCGAGTTAAGACGCGTTTACAATATTATCTTTAAGGCTGTAATGTCCATGAAAATTTATAATTACAACAAATATTTCCCGGCTGACCGGAGGAGTGGTTGTAGGATAAAGGTTGTAGGAGAAAGAGAGAGCGAAAAAATACTGATGATTCGACTATCTTCAACTGGTAGGGATGGTAGGTGGGAGTCAAACCTTGTCAGGATAGTGGAGTAGGAAGATGTATATGATGGTAATTCCCTGTTATGGGTTCTGGGTGTGGTGGGGTTGGAGGTTGCTGGGTGAAAAGGGTGGGGAAGGGTGGGTGGAAGAGGGTGGAGATGGAGAAGGGATTTCACAGGTTGTTATGTTTCAGTATCTGAGAGCTGTAGGTTAAGGTGAATAAGGTGAGTGGAGTGAACCGGCATTTGCATAGAATGGGAATGGAAAACCTTAATATCTTGGACCACGAGGAGTAGGAAGGATGGAATAGTTCAGTGGAGAATGAGTAACTCAACGTTGTGGGTTAAGACGTGGGGTGAAAACCGACGAGGAGTTGAAAATAAGGAGAATTGCAATATCATTTGTAACGATGTTAGCGTTATGAGTTTTGATGTTGAGCTAGTACACTAAAAGGTGTTAGATTATCCACTATTTTTATTTTCTATTTTAATAGAAATGGACTGCTCACTAAATGTTTTGAAACTGATGAAGAATCTTATATCAACCATCATTAAGAGATTTAACCCTGGGTTTGAAATACCTTTGGCTTATTGACAGCATGAGTGATGGAGGATATTGAAATTGTTAGATCAAAACTAATGTAGGCTCACCAACTGATATCTGTCAATTTTAACTTTTGTATTAACAAAAATAATAATAATATAATAATAATAATAACAAAGGTTTTATTCAAAATGATATTGGAGCATGATAATTCACTAAAATGGGTTCCTCAAATATCTATTGTGTCACATGATATAAAGAGATAAGCTGTACGCCACTAATGATGACAATTAATCTTGACAGGTATAGTGACGAAGGTTGGCAGCAAGTTTGATGGCAGGTGGGAGGAGGTGGAGGGGTCAGGATGAAATCCATCATGTGTGTTACATAAGGTCCTCTTGTGTAATGAACCACCATGTCGCTTAGTCGGAGAGCTCCTTATACATCGACTCTTATGGAAAAATGCTAGTACACTTAAAGTCTTTTGTGTGTTATGGTATCACTATTTCCTCGATACTTGTAATATAGCAAACAGAAGATAAAATGTGCTAGACAGGAAATTACTACCTGTTCAGGTTATACGCATTTGTACTAATTACGTTAATGAGATGGGGATGAGGAAGGTTGAATTTAAAAGATGTGTTCCCGAATTTTCATGGAGGGGAGTGGAAAACCTTTTAGAAAAATCACCTTCATTACAAATTAAATTTGAACCTCATTATGCCTGTCATCGACAGTCTAGTATATTGTGAGAGTGATACCGGCTTAGACCATTTGGCCAGTGAAGCAGGTAGGAAATAACTAACATCATACTTACAAGTGTAGTAGTTTAAATATAAGGTAGGATTGTATATATTCCGTTCACGATAGGTTTTTACCTGGATGACAGTTCGAAAATCATATGTTTAGGTTTTGGGTTGCCTACACTTACTTGTTAAAGATCACAGTTTTGTTATAAATGTAAAGATCTTTAATTAACTGTTATATATTACATTTAAAATAACGTAAACTTAAGTTTTCTCATTCTATTTCATTTTTTTAATTAGTTTCTTTTTATCCAACTCGAAACAATATTTTAAACATAATTAAAAGTACCTATTTTTCGTTTTGGAACGTTACTGAGTTTTGTGTATTATAGTGCTCATATCAATATCTTTTAATACAGGCATCGTATTTACTTGGAAAAGAGAAAATTGTTGTTATTTTTTACATACAATAAATTATTTTATGATTATTTTATCGTATTTTGAAATATTTAACTGAATAAAATATTTTCATCAACTGCGTGTCTGCATCATTGTAAAAAACTTGTTTACCACCATGTTCAACCATATGGTTTATATTCGTCCGTCGCCATTTTGAAGCTATGTTCGTTAGAAGTTTTTGTGAAAGTGGTGTTAATATTTTTTTAAGGAGAATAAAACTATAAATGAACTTTGTGTCCGACCTCAAATAAATATAAAAATAATATTGGCCTAAATTACTGTGGTTAACTATCACATTAATATATTACCATTTGATTTCATTATTGTCATCCTTGAGAATGTGGGGAATGCCAGGCCTCCACCGTGGTTCGGATTCCACGTTAAACTGTAGGTCCTTTATTTCATCTCACAATCACCCTACCATAACACATTAGCGTAAGTGCGTATAACCCGAACGGGTAGTAAGACGCGGTGCTAATAATAATAATTATTGTCATCCAAAGTGATAGATGTCAGCTGTTGGCGTAGTGATATATCAGAGATTACTTCTAGTAACATTTGTAACATTTCGAGCTGTCATTCAGATAAACTTAGGTCGTGAATGACTCATAGGTGTTGGAGAGACAAAAAAAAAATTGTAAACAAGTTCAGCAGGTGCACAAACCGTGCCCGGTACCAAAAGTAGAGCGTGGGACCCTCTCTCTTTGTAATACTCAACTTCAGTGGTGGCGGAACCTTATTTATAGGCCAAGATCCAGCAAAATTAACTAATATATTTAGAAGTTTTGACTCCCAAAATAAAGAGGGGGGAAGGTACCCTCCTCCGCAGAATGTCTAAATAAATTTAAAGTGGACCTCCTCTGGATTTTTTTTTATTTAAGACTCTTCTATAAGCTATTTTGAGTGATACTCCCCATAAGCCTTTTGAAATTGGGATGCCCCTAAAAGATATTTAAAATGGTTCTAACATTCTTTATTTAGAGTGATTTAAAAGGTATTAGAAGTATTCGCCTCCAGAATTAAAAAAAGTTATGATGTTCCTATAAGAAAATTAGAATGTCCTCCTTTGGCAAATCTTTAAAAATTGTACACCTCTACAAATAATTTTGAACGACCCCTTCTTGGAAAATGTTTGAAAACTATTTTCTTCTAGAAGCTATTTGGAGAAGTCGTGCTCCATTTTTTTTAAAATTGAATGTCCCTTGAAGATATTTAGAGTGGTCCTTACCTAGAATTAGATGCCTACTTTCTATGGATGATATATGAAGAGGACTTTTCCAATAAAAGTTTTTAAAATTAGGAGACTCTAGAAGCTATTTGGATTACCCTTGCCTGAAAAATCTTTAATAATTAAATCTTGTTGAAGCTATTTTTCTTAGTGAGCCTCTTTAAGAAATTTGTAGAGAATTGGTGGCGTCTATAAGCTATTTGTAGTTTTATGTAGGCCATCTTTCAAATTCATACTCAAAAATATCGAAGGAGAGTGAAATAAATCTATAAAGGAGGGTGGGGTGGAGGAGTGCGCTAGTTTATTTTAGGAAGAGAGAAGTTTATTCCAGCTAAAGCAAGGGACACACAACTTATTTCTACTGCTCAAATTAGGTTTGTACATTTGTATGAATTTTGTTTTCACTTTTACAAAAAGAAAAAGATAAGACTTGACCGAATCAATGATATATACTGCTATTTAAACTGCTTTAGTATACCGCGTGGTGGGTAGGCTGAGGAGCATAGTTGCCACATAGCGGGGGTCTGCGAGTTACTACTGTGTAGGCCTATTTATAATTATTCTAAAAATTTAAAAATGATACCTGGACACGGGCATTGAACCGGACCTTTGGCTTAGTACGCCAATGCTCTAACCACTGGGCTATCCAGGATCGTCAAACCAAAGTCCTGGTTTCGATTTCCTTGTCCAGGTTTAATTTTTCAATTTTCAGAATATTATTTCTAGTTGGAGTAATCCTCACTAAATGCATAAATAATAGCTTTGGCTATTTGATTTATAATTATAATATTTAATGTGTAGATTATTATTAGTAATATAACTTAGTTCAGAACCTAACACCTAGTTTGGTAAATAAGGAGGTCTCTATTAAAAAATAATGGTAGCTATTAACACATTTTATTTTTATTTAAATTAAATTACGTAAACAAGCATTCTAAATCTAAATTTGAATGAATAGAAAATAGAGTAATAAAAAATTGAACTATAATAAATAATTATATGGACATCCAGAAGTTTAATAGAAAAAAGCGAAGTATTTGTGATTCTCTCCGGCTTTTACAACCCATCCAGGCTATTTACAAATAAATAACATAATGGGACAGGGATGAAGAAGTTATAGCTGGGAGGAAATGTATTTGCATTTGCGTGGAATGAAAGTGGACAAATTATTTAGGAAAACTATACTGAATATATCAAGCTGGGAATATAAACCACGTCACCAGCAAATCAGTCTAGAAGAGCATGACGTTTATTCCGTGTGCCCATAAATGCAAGTAAAATGTATGTTAACTAGCATATTATATTTTAAACATGGTATTTAAATTTAATCACCATTATGATATATATTATATGAAGATGTGATTGATGGTTATTATAACTATCGCACCAAAATATCTGTCCTACTGATAGTTATAATTACTGAGCCGTATCTAACGAGTAAATAAACGTTGTTAACAAAAGAGAACACTCCTCAAAATGTTGATAATTAATTGGTGGTGCATCAAACAATTGAAGGGATGGGCTATGTATGGGTTAATTTCATCCCTCAGAAACAAGGTCTTCCACGCATGCGCGAAAGATCTTGACATTGTTGACGCCAATCAGGCCAGAAAACGAGGCGGGCAGTAGACACACAGTGAATTCACAATGAGGACGCCTAGCATCAAGACGCTACTGCTATTAGTTCTTTGTCACCATGGGGCACTTTGCCGCAAGACTATCGTTTCTTCCTCCACCACTGTGAAACTAAATTGTCAAGATAATACCACCTTCTCTACGCAGCACAACTATACCTTCCTCTACAACTACCTGACAGGTGGGTGTCTCATATTACCTGCATTATAGAACCACCTTTTTTACAGCTACCTGACAGGTGAGTATCTCATATTATCTCCATTATATTACCATCTTATTTACAACTACCTGACAGGTGAGTATCTCATATTACCTGCATTATAATACCACCTTCTCTCTAAAAGTACCTGAAAAGTGAGTTTCTCATATTACCTCCATTATAATACCATCTTATTTACAACTACCTGACAGGTGAGTATCTCATATTATCTCCATTATAATACCATCTTATTTACAACTATCTGACAGGTGAGTATCACATATTACCTGCATTATAATACCACCTTCTCTCTAAAAGTACCTGAAAGGTGAGTTTCTCATATTACCTCCATTATAATACCATCTTATCTACACCTACTTGACAGTTGAGTGTTTCATATTACCTGAAACACCTTCTATACAACTACCTGCAATATATTACCACCCTATATATGCAACATAACTGTCGAGAACATTAGAAAATAGTGTATATATCTTTAGCTGATTAAACTGCACTAAATATAATATACATATATACAGTATAGCCCAAAATGCACATAATTTGTTTGAACCAAAAGTAATACAAAATCTCTACGCACCTACATCCGAAAAGCTATGCTAATTCCATTAAAATGTGCTCAAAGTTTCGGAGTATAGTGCCGGGAGAGCAAAGCTGTGCAACCATGTGTGTACAACAGGTTGCATAGGAGAAAAGTGCATGGAACTACACACCTCGACATATTGGAGCACGGCAGTAGAACATACCACAATTAATGGTAAACAACACACCAGTCTATCTAGAAATGGGAATACGTTCTGAGTGTCGTCATTAATGGTCTTACATCACAGAAAGGGCCTGCTATGATTACATGTACAGTGCCGCGCGCCTAACCCCTCTGCAACCTGTTGTACACACATGGTTGACAGCTTTGCTCTCCCGGCACTGTACGCTGGAACTTTGAACACAACTTAATGACATTAGCATAGTATTCCGGATGTAAGTGTACAGGGATTTTGTATTACTTTCGGTTCAAACAAGCAATATTTATAGCTTGGGCTATCAGTTTCCGAACACCTGTATATATAAAACCTCATCCATCAAATAATTTAAAAAATCAAATAATTGATTATTAAAAACATAAAAAATAACGTTTGCATTGCACACAATAAACACATTGGCTGGACAACTTTCTATAATTTTTTTTGAAGCCATAAACTGTATAAATTTACTATTTGTGACGCTTTAGCCCCATTTTACCTCTCCATATAACCTGGCCAGAGAACCACCACATAAATGGAATGAACAGCTTAAACTAATTTCTTCGTAATTATTTCTCAGTATTCCCCTCTCTTTGACGTGTTAACTGGGGTAGCTCTTATTTCTCAGTATTTCCCTCTCTTTGACGAGTTAACTGGGGTAGCTCTTATTTCTCAGTATTCCCCTCTCTTTGACGTGTTAACTGGGTTAGCTCTTATTTCTCAGTATTCCCCTCTCTTTGACGAGTTAACTGGGGTAGCTCTTATTTCTCAGTATTCTCCTCTCTTTGACGTGTACAACTGGGATCGCTCTTATTTCTCAGTATTCACCTCTCTTTGGCGTGTTAACTGGGGTAGCTCTTATTTCTCAGTATCCCCCTCTCTTTGACGTGTTAACTGGAGTATCTCTTATTATCAGTAATCCCCTCTCTTTGACGAGTTAACTGGGTTAGCTCTTATTTCTCAGTATTCCCCTCTCTTTGACAAGTTAACTGGGGTAGCTCTTATTTCTCAGTATTCCCCTCTCTTTGGCGTGTTAACTGGGGTAGCTCTTATTTCTCAGTATCCCCCTCTCTTTGACGTGTTAACTAGGTAGTAGCTCTTATTTCTCAGTATTCCCCTCTCTTTGACAAGTTAACTGGGGTAGCTCTTATTTCTCAGTATTCCCCTCTCTTTGGCGTGTTAACTGGGGTAGCTCTTATTTCTCAGTATCCCCCTCTCTTTGACGTGTTAACATGAATATCTCTTATTTATCAGTAATCCCCTCTCTTTGACGAGTTAACTGGGTTAGCTCTTATTTCTCAGTATTCCCCTCTCTTTGACGTGTACAACTGGGGTAGCTCTTATTTCTCAGTATTCCCCTCTCTTTAGCGTGTTAACTGGGGTAGCTCTTATTTCTCAGTATTCACCTCTCTTTGGCGTGTTAACTGTGGTAGCTCTTATTTCTCAGTATCCCCCTCTCTTTGACGTGTTAACTGGGGTAGCTCTTATTTCTCAGTATTCTCCTCTCTTTGGCGTGTTAACTGGAGTATCTCTTATTTATCAGTAATCCCCTCTCTTTGACAAGTTAACTGGGGTAGCTCTTATTCTCAGTATATCTCCCTCTCTTTGGCATGTTAACTGGGTAGCTATATTTCTCAGTATTCCCCTCTCTTTGACAAGTTAACTGGGTAGCTCTTATTTCTCAGTATTCCCCTCTCTTTGGCGTGTTAACTGGGGTAGCTCTTATTTCTCAGTATTCCCCTCTCTTTGGCATGTTTAACTGGGTAGCTATTATTTCTCAGTATTCCCCTCCTTTGACGTGTACAACTGGGATCGCTCTTATTTCTCAGTATTCACCTCTCTTTGGCGTGTTAACTAGAGTAGCTCTTATTTCTCAGTATTCCCCTCTCTTTGACGTGTTAACTAGGTAGTATCTCTTATTTCTCAGTATTCCCCTCTCTTTGACGTGTTAACTGGAGTATCTCTTATTTATCAGGAAATCCCCTCTCTTTGACGAGTTAACTGGTTAGCTCTTATTTCTCAGTATTCCCCTCTCTTTGACGAGTTAACTGGGGTAGCTATTATTTCTCAGTATTCCCCTCTCTTTGACGTGTACAACTGGGATCGCTCTTATTTCTCAGTATTCCCCTCTCTTTGACGAGTTAACTGGGGTAGCTCTTATTTCTCAGTATCACCTCTCTTTGACGAGTTAACTGGGGTAGCTCTTATTTCTCAGTATTCCCCCTCTCTTTGACGAGTTAACTGGGTAGCTCTTATTTCTCAGTATTCACCTCTCTTTGACGAGTTAACTGGGTAGCTCTTATTTCTCAAGTTTTCCCCTCTCTTTGACGAGTTAACTGGGGTAGCTCTTATTTCTCAGTATTCCCCTCTCTTTGACGTGTTTAACTGGGTTAGCTCTTATTTCTCAGTATTCCCCTCTCTTGACGAGTTTAACTGGGTTAAGCTCTTATTTCTCAGTATTCCCCTCTCTTTGACGAGTTAACTGGGGTAGCTCTTATTTCTCAGTATTCCCCTCTCTTTGACGAGTTAACTGGAGTATCTCTTATTTCTCAGTATTCCCCTCTCTTTGACGTGTTTAACTAGGTAGTAGCTCTTATTTCTCAGTATTCCCTCTCTCTTTGACGTGTTAACTGAGTATCTCTTATTTTCTCAGTAATTCCCCTCTCTTTGACGAGTTAACTGGGTTAGCTCTTATTTCTCAGTATTCACCTCCTTCGGCGTGTTAACTGGGTTACTCTTATTTCTCAGTATTCCTTTCTCTTTGACGTGTTAACTGGGGTAGCTCTTATTTCTCAGTATTCCCTCTCTTTGACGAGATAACTGGGGTAGCTATTATTTCTCAGTATTCCCCTCTCTTTGACGTGTTAACGGGGGTTTAGCTCTTATTTCTCAGTATTCCCCTCTCTTTGACGAGTTAACTGGGTAGCTCTTATTTCTCAGTATTCCCCTCTCTTTGACGTGTTAACTAGTTAACTAGGTAGTAGCTCTTATTTCTCAGTATTCCCCTCTCTTTGGGACGTGTTAACTGGGTATCTCTTATTTCTCAGTAATCCCCTCTCTTTGACGAGTTAACTGGGTTAGCTCTTATTTCTCAGTATTCCCCTCTCTTTACGAGTTAACTGGAGTATCTCTTATTTCTCAGTATTCCCCTCTCTTTGACGTGTTAACTAGGTAGTAGCTCTTATTTCTCAGTATTCCCCTCTCTTTGACGTGTTAACTGGAGTATCTCTTATTTCTCAGTAATCCCCTCTCTTTGACGAGTTAACTGGGTTAGCTCTTATTTCTCAGTATTCACCTCTCTTCGGCGTGTTAACTGGGTTAGCTCTTATTTCTCAGTATTCCTTTCTCTTTGACGTGTTAACTGGGGTAGCTCTTATTTCTCAGTATTCCCCTCTCTTTGACGTGTTAACTGGGTTAGCTCTTATTTCTCAGTATTCCCCTCTCTTGACGTGTTAACTGGGGTAGCTCTTATTTCTCAGTATTCCCTTCTCTTTGACGTGTTAACTAGGTAGTAGCTCTTATTTCTCAGTATTCCCCTCTATTTGACGTGTTAACTAGATAGCTCTTATTTATCAGTATTCCCCTCTCTTTGACGTGTTAAATGGGGTAGCTCTTTATTTCTCAGTATTCCCCTCTCTTTGACGAGTTAACTGGGGTAGCTCTTATTTCTCAGTATTCCCCTCTCTTTGACGAGTTAACTGGGGTAGCTCTTATTTCTCAGTATTCCCCTCTCTTTGACGTGCTAACTGGGTAGCTCTTATTTCTCAGTATTCCCCTCTCTTTGACGAGTTAACTGGGTAGCTCTTATTTCTCAGTATTCCCCTCTCTTTGACGTGCTAACTACCACTCAAAGTTAAAAGCATATTTCTAAGTTCAAAGCCTAACGATCAAAATGAGCAAACCCTACACAATGTGATAACAGTAATTCCTCAATAATATGAACTTATTATATGTTATCATCGATACTTTTATAATCCCCTTATAAATAAATATATCCTACCCAAAAATAAATTACCGAAGAAAGGGAAAACATTCCAAAACTAAACAAAGTTAAATAAAGAACGGCTCAAAAGATAATTTAAAAAATAATTTAAAACAGTTACAATATTTAAGAACTTATCAAAACTTTTATGAACCTAAATTCATATGTATTGGCTCTATAAAATATATTTACTATATACATATATATATTATGTATACACTAAAATATATTAAATACCTAATCACGCCGTTACCATACAGGTGGACAAGAAACTGTGCATATTGGTAGCTAAAATAAAATAACCACTCTGTATTAATTCATCCTCACTAACTTTCTCCAAACTTCGTAGATTTATCTGATTTCCAACCCTTCTTCACCTCTGACAAACTTCTTGTGAATTGGGGAGTGCCAGCCTCCACCGTGGTTCGGATTCCACGTTAAACTGTAGGTCCTTCATTTCATCTCACAATCACCCTACATTACACATTAGCGTAAGTGCGTATAACCCGAATGGGTAGTAAGACGCGGTCTAATAATAATCCAAACTTCGCTATCCTTGCATAATCCTCTCGCTTCAATAAAACCCATACACTGAATCAACACTCTTAATGTTTCTCTTTAAACACATTCATCTACAACATCCAGTCTCGTCTTTCATGGGTGAACCCTTCCTTTTTATCAACACACTCTATCTTCATAATATAAAAATAATTTTAATTTGTATACATAAATTAAATTTGGACTGTATTATGATCTATACAATAATACCTAACACGCTTCAGTGGCCGCATCGTCTAAGGTGCTACTGTCACAGTAGACTAGATTGCCGATGATGAAGAGATCGAGGTTAGAATCTCGGTCGGGTTAGGGGTCTACTGATATTTTTTCCAAATTGTTTTTCCACGTTCCCTCCTCGCAAATGCGGGGATACTTTCTGTAAACATATCCTTCCTAATTTCTAAAACTATTAGCGTAATTAGTACATAAGCGTATAAACCGAGTTCAGTGCTAAAAAACAAACTATTTCAAACTGTCAGATATGACCATCGGTAAGAAAATAATTAGGGTGTAGTTTTAGCGTACTCAGCCATTCTATTGAATAGGGTATATGGAATATCTGGCTTTAACAGTGCACAGAATAGGGTATATGGAATCTATGGCCTTACAGTGCACAGAATAGGGTATATGTAATCTCTGGCTTTACAGTGCACAGAATAGGGTATATGGAATCTCTGGATTTACAGTGCACAGAATAGGGTATATGGAATCTATGGCCTTACAGTGCACAGAATAGGGTATATGGAATCTCTGGATTTACAGTGCACAGAATAGGGTATATGGAACTATGGCCTTACAGTGCACAAAATAGGGTATATGTAATCTCTGGCTTTACAGTGCACAAAATAGGGTATATGTAATCTCTGGCTTTACAGTGCACAGAATAGGGTATATGGAATATCTGGCTTTACAGTGCAAGAAAAGGGTATATGGAATCTCTGGCTTTACAGTGCACAGAATAGGATATGGAATCTATGGATTTACAGTGCACAGAATAGGCTATATGGAATCTCTGGCTTTACAGTGCAAGAATAGGGTATATGGAATCTCTGGTTTACAGTGCACAGAATAGGGTATGTGGAATCTATGGATTTACAGTGCACAGAATAGGTAATGAATATCTGGCTTTACAGTGCAAAGAATAGGGTATTTGGAATATCTGGCTTTACAGTGCACAGAATAGGGTATATTGAATATCTGGCTTTACAGTGCACAGAATAGGGTATATGGAATCTATGGATTTATAGTGCACAGAATAGGGTATATGGAATCTCTGGTTTTACAGTGCACAATAATAGGGTAATATGGAATCTCTGACCTTACATGCACAGAATAGGGTATATGAATCTCTGGCTTTACCAGCGCACAGAATAGGGTATATGGAATCTAATGGCTTACAGTGCACAGAATAGGGTATATGGAATATCTGGCTTTACAGTGCACAGATTAGGGTATATGGAATCTAATGGCTTTACAGTGCACAGAATAGGGTAATATGGAATCTCTGGCTTTACAGTGCACAGAATAGGGTATATGGAATCTCTGGCTTTACAGTGCCACAGAATAGGGTATATGGAATCTCTGGCTTTACAGTGCACAGAATAGGGTATATGGAATCTCTGGCTTTACAGTGCACAGAATAGGGTATATGGAATCTCTGGATTTACAGTGTACAGAATAGGGTATGTGGAAGTGAAATGCTTAGTGTGTGAGCAGGGTACTACTTGCCAGATTGTGTGACTTTTCCATTGTGTGTGCTGAGATTTCGGTGGATGAATGTTGTTGAAGTGAAGGGAATTTCAAGAATAGGAAGTGCGGAGAAAGTTAGTGAGAATTGATTAAGTACTCAGTTGTTGTTTTGGGCTATAACATTTATGTACACTCCGTCGAAATTGTAAGGTAGCAACTTATTTAACCCCCACCGTATCTTTTAAAAAC
>JBCFYV010002107.1:0-43174 GCA_039000515.1 Timema cristinae
ATTTTCACGAAAAGTAATTCCAGAAATGTATGAAGAAGTGAGAAATAAAACACAGGAACATCTATACAATGTTCAGTACATTAGTCTAACAATCGACATATGGTCGTCTATAGCTAAACAGGACTATATGTCATTGACGTCCCATTTTTTTAGTGAGACTTTGTTAATGTAAATCTTTGTTTGGAGGTTATACCCTTTACTTTAGAGTATCACATCGCAAAGAACATTGCAGAGTTTCTTAATGGTACCATCAAGGACTGGGGTATTTCAAAGTCTCAGATCCATAGTGTAGTCAGTGACAATGAACGAAACATTACTCTTGCACTGCAGTAAGCCGAAGTGAATCATGTACGATGCGCTGCCCACATACTTCAACTTGTGGTTCATAACTCATTGCTGAACCAACGAAGTGTGAATGACATGTGTGCCTGTGCAAGACGAGTAGTTGGTCATTTCAAACAATTGCCAACCAA
The DNA here is from genome assembly GCA_039000515.1 of Timema cristinae. Classification (NCBI taxonomy): domain Eukaryota; kingdom Metazoa; phylum Arthropoda; class Insecta; order Phasmatodea; family Timematidae; genus Timema; species Timema cristinae. The sequence goes on from JBCFYV010002107.1 coordinate 474, forward strand.
AAAATGAAGGGGTTTCAAACGGAAAACAATTTACCCAATTGACACTTAATCCAGGATGAACCAACACGGTGGAACTCCACCTACCTTATGATCGAAAGACTGCACAGTCAAAGGAAATCAGTAATGTATTTCACCCTGACCTAAACCTGAATGTAGATCTATCTACTCATGATTGGTCCCTTATGTAGAAGGTACTCGCAGTCTTAAGCAGGGTTTCCACATGCAATGATTTGTGGCGCCACTCGACTGGCGCCAGCTTAGTGGCATATGGAACCACGTCAATTCAACTGGCGCCACAAATCATAGCGCCAGTAAAGTAAAGAGCAGTTGAACTTTTTGGCGCCAGTATCGTGTTTGTTTGTAAACGGTGTTTTATTGCTAATAGTGTTTTTACGAACGATGGCGAAACTAGCAAACAAATGGTCAACAGAATATATAATAATGTTCCTTGAGGCATATGAACAGTATCCATGCTTGTGGAACCACAAAATGTCTTCATATAAATAAATGAGACGAGGCATTGAGAAAAATAGTCGAGGTTATGTCCGATGTAGTCAAAGAATTTATTGTAAGCGCTGCAAAGGCCAAAATACGTAGTATTAGAAATGCCTATACTCAAGAACATCATAAAGTATTAAAATCCTACAATAGTGGAACATCAACATACGCCATATACATACCAACAGTAGGTTGGTATTCGGTGGCAAACCGGTTTCTAAATGGAATTGTGGCAACAAGGGATACAAAGAATACTTTGGTAAGTGTTTATTCAAATCATTTAATTATGTATTGTAACAATAATTCAAATCATTTCATTTTGCCATGGTACTCTTCCTGCTGCTATGAAGTAGCCAGCATATTTGTCTCTAATCAATACAGCTTCTCTTGTATGGTTATGGCTCCCAACAGATCCTATGTCGCAAAGTCCATCTGCTCGTATTTCACGCCATGTTCCTGGCAGTACCTCTCCAGTTTCCAGGTTTTCGGTATCTATTAATATATTATCGGTATCTGGAGCAATAAGATATGCAGCAGGAGAGGTCTTTCGCAACCAATTATGGAGAGCACAACAAGCTAACACAATTTTATCAACTTTTTTCAGGTGACAAAGAAATAGGTTTCTCAAATACTCGAAATTTTGATACTAAAATACGAAAGCATTTTCGACTATGCGTCGGGCTCTGCTGAGACGGTAGTTGAAAATTTTTTGCTCAAAGGTTAGTATACCCCTTCGTGCATAGGGCTTCAAAAGATAAGTCTTTAAAGGAAATGCATCATCCCCTACAATGACACCCCTATTCGGCATATTAAGAGTTTTTTCTTCAATTGCCATTTTCAAATATGAACGGGAAAAAACACCACCGTCTGATTCTCTTCCTGCTGCACCCACATCTAAATAAGTGAAACGGTAATTACTATCTACTAAGGCTAGCATGATTGTGCCGAAAGTTCCTTTGTAGTCATAAAAAGTAGAACCACTTTTATTAGAGCACTTAATCATCACGTGCTTTTCGTCAACTGCCCCAACACAGTGAGGGAAATTCCATCGTGTAGCGAAGCCATGTTCCACTTCATTCCAATCATTTTCTGTACATGGAGTCTGAAAAAAAATATATTAAAATACTATATACAGTACTATAACAACGTAGCTTATATTAAAAATTTATTTTTAGGAATCGCAAGAGTTTCAAGGAGATGATGAGGAAGGTCAAGAAACAGATAAATGAAACTACATTTGATGAGCTTCATCATTTTGATAAAGAAGAGATTGCAAGAGATAGGTCTACTATCCAGTCACCTGAACCATCGACTTCAAGTGAGTCAATTAATTGTCGTGAAAATGTGACAGCAAAGACATATTCTAGAATTAACAAGGAAGGACCCGCTTATAAAAAACTAAATTTAATTATATAGACGCTGTTACTAAAGCAGTTAGCACCCTGCAAGAGATTGTTAGACGAGAACATGTTCCTAAACCGATAGCCGATGAATTTGAAAAACAGTTGTTGCTCATTTAAGACAACTTCCAATAAATACTGCTTTAGAATGCCAGTCTGACATATTACATTATTTAGTTCAAAAAAGATTATGTCGGGGAGCCTCATTTTCAACTGCAGTACCATCCACACAGTATTCTCAATCTGCTTCAAGTCCATATTCTTCATCGTCCTCTTTAATGGAAGAAACATCTAACGATCTCATTCAACTACAAACCGTAGGTCAAAAGTGCACTACCAGTGACCATAAAGCCAGAGACATAATAATGCAAGCTTGGCATAGTGCTAACTAGAATCAAACGTGAAAATATATTTCATTGTAATTTTATTACTCTTGCACTTTTTGCTTTTCAATTGTTTTAAAATAAAGTGAACATGGAGCTAGACATAATCCTGCTAGCATGACATAGTGATAACTAGGATAAAGCGTATATATATATATATATATATATATATATATCATTGTAATAGTTTTTCTCTTGAACTTGTTGCTTTTTAAATAAATTTAATAAAGTTTTTTGACAACTTACCTTCAAATATTCCTTCAAGGCATCGTAAATAGCATCCAGCACTTCACATATAATTTTGAAATTGTACTTTTTGGGATGCATTAGGTATACTGCAAAGATGAAAACGAATCCCCAGAAGCCAGAAATCTTAGTGTTACTTGCAGTTTTAAACAAGCTGTTACAGCATCCTTCATGTGAGTATTTGTTTTTGAATTTGATTGGAAATGCAGGTCAACAAAAACATAAACTTATCTTGTGTCATTCTCAAATGATTAAAATATGCTTCTGGGTCTTCACTAGCAAGCTCTTGAATTAAAGTATTCGACGCACCCAAATCATCTCTACGTGAAATCCATTTACGAACCCACCATCTATGCTTTCGTTTCTTTCTTTTTAATATTTTCTGGAGTTCTAAAGACACGATTTGCACTACTACATCAATACTTGCATTAGCTACGGCAGTTGACGCCATGTTGAATACTGCGCCAGTAGAAAACTGATTGATGAATGTGGAAACACGAGATGGTGCCAATAATCATTGCATGTGGAAACCCCGCTTTAGTAACATTTCACAAGGCTACATTAGCAATCAGCAATGAACAAACTACCATATCAGAAGTAATCCTTATAGTCAATGGTATCAAACTAGACATGGAGTCCAACCAGAACAAATTTCTTGGCCCGATAGTGAAAGATGTGTTGCACAATCTCAAAACCTATTATGTCAACAGTAAAGAAAATCTTTTTTCATTTGCTACAATATTTGATCCTAGATTCAAAGTTGGTGTGTTCAGTTCCCCCCAATCTTCAAAAGAAGCAAAGTCTCAACTGCCACCCATCGTCTCTAATGGACCGCAGCTCGTTCTAAGAAGGGTTCTCGTCACGATGACCTCCTCTGCCAAAATCAAGTTTCGATCTCACCAAGACCCTATAGAGGCACATCAAGGTTTCCCTATCAGCACCCCAGGAACGACAGCTAACCACTTTGAGCAGGTTGAGTGCTTTTATACACCTCCCTTCAGGTCTTTAATATGGAGGATCCAAGTTAGTTTAAAATCAAATACAAGTCCCGGCAACCTTACGGTGTCTGAGATTGGTACAACTACGTGGCTCATTAAAATAATGGGGGCTAGCTGTATTCCACGCAATCTATGAAGTTGGACAACCGTCGTCTTCTCTGCGGAGAACCAAAAGCCACTGCGCGAGGCCCACGTCCATAGATTGTTGAAATATAGTTGTATCTGCCATTTAGCTATGTGGAGACTCGGTGAATTGCAATAAATTGCGTAGTCATCCACAAAAAGCATGAACGGACAGGCAAGCGCACGGTGTCCACAATGCCAATTATTGTGATGGTGAACAACATACAGCTAAGATAACTTTCCTGAGGCACCCCATTTTCTTGAATAAAATTATCAGATAGGGTGTTTTTTAACCTTACCAGGAAGTGTCTACCACATAGGGCCCTGTTAACTCTTCCGACGAGAGGCTCCATACGACGCTAGACATGACAACCTTCATATGGAGCATCGCCGGAAGAGAGGTCACCGCAGCAAGTGTATGCAGGAAAGTGCTAATTTTACGTCCGGAACCCTCATGAACGCAACCGGTCTTTTCTCAAGGTAGGGTACCCGGTTGTCATCCCTAAGGCCCTTCTACCAAGATATTACAACCGGCGCACTTTCACTCAGGAGCTCAAAGCGGTGGTATCCAATATTAACCCGAGGAGAGCCATGTTAGATCCCAAGGTCGTCAACAGAGGGGCCTAAGGTCTCTGTGCAGGATGAACGGCAGGGGAAAGGAAGATAGAAGGAAGGAAGAAGTAATGAAAGAGAAGGTGGAAGAAGGAAAGAGAAGGTAAAAGAAGGAAAAAAGAAAGAAGGATTATTATTATTATTATTGTGGTTTAGAGGCCCATCGACACATCGAGGTCATTAGGGCCTTGAAATATATTTAAAACATAATAAAATCCCCATAGGTGAGAGATATAATCATTCACCACCTGCGACACTCCATAGGAGCTCTCAAATTGCCTCAAAGTACAATTGAGTGAAACACCTGCTAAAAAACACCACAGGTGTGTCACTCAAAGAAAAAACAAAACAAACATATTAAAACAATATATTAGTTAAAAAGACAAAACTAACATGTTAAAATAATTATTTTATTAAAGTTTGTTAAAATGGATAAAACGACAAGACAAACACATTAAAGTATACTAAAATGTTAAAAAGGGTCTATATATGAGATAAAATCCAGATGAGCTACTTTATAAAAGTGACTCAAATGGAATTAAAAAGATTCGCCTGGCGTATAAAATGGAGTAAAAAATAACTCCTTCAGCGCTGTCGCGTAATAAAAAACGAAGGTCACCTTTAAAATCAAGGGCCAGGCGAAAGGGGCATATCTGCGACACTCCACCAAAATGTGGTGCACACTAAGGGGAGCATCGCAAAATTCACACACTGGAGGTGGATCCCCTCTGAGTAAAAATCCGTGGGTTAGAAATGTATGCCCGACGCGGAGTCTCGTCACGATGACCTCCTCCCTTCTAGACTTTCGTATAGAAGAGGGCCATCGCGACACACCGTCCCTGATGGACCGCAGCTTATTCTGAGCAGGGGTCGAGACCAACTGCTCGTGCCAGGTGCGTAAGACTCCACGCCAAACATAGCCCTTTAGATCTAAAAACATGACACCCAGACTCGCCTCCTTGGCTGCCTGGTCCGCCAGTTCATTTCCTGGAAGACCAGCGTGACCAGGAATCCAGCAAAAGGCGAGCCGGGTGATTAATGAATAAATTTTAAAAATTTGTTCGTGAATCATCTGCACGAGAGGATTCCACGAGTAGAGAGTGGACAATGCCAACAGAGCACTCATGGAATCCGTGCAGATGAGGGCAGAACGGTGACTACTTCGGTAAACAAAACACAAAGATTTAAAAATGGCATATAATTCAGCTGTAAAAACACTGGTTTCATTAGGTAAACCAAATTTAAAATTGGATCCTTCCACAACAAAAGCACATCCCACGGAGACTCCAGATTTAGAGCCATCAGTGTAGATGCGCTCAAATCCGTGAAAGCGAGTGGAGAGGAGCTCGTTAAAAGTCCTCTCATATACAAAGTTTGGGGTGGTCGCTTTAGGGAACTTGGCAAGATCAAAATGGCATTTCGGAGGGCGTATTTTCCAGGGAGAAACTCGACCTGGTGATGTGGGAATAGCCTTTGGCAGGACTATCCCACACGTGTCGAAAACAGATAGCATCCGGATCCCAACCGGCCTTGTACTACGCCATTTAGTTTCATACAAGACACGGTTAGGGGGATGAAATACAGGGCGGTAAGCAACATTATTTGGCATGCAATGCAGTTTCGACACGTAAGATGCCAGGAGGTAAGACCGCCGGTAAGAAAGAGGGGGCTCACCGGCGTCAGCACAGATGCTGACGACTGGACTGGTACGAAAAGCACCAGTAGCCAGTCGAATGCCAGCATGGTGGACGCTATCGAGCATCTTTAACGCCGAGGGTCTAGCGGAACCATATACAAAACTGCCGTAATCAAGTTTTGATCTCACCAAGGCTCTATAGAGACGCATCAAGGTTTCCCTATCAGCACCCCAAGAGCGACCACTCACAACTTTAAGTAAATTCAATGCTTTAATACACCTCGCTTTCAGGTCTTTGATGTGGGGGATCCAAGTTAGTTTAAAATCGAATAAAAGTCCCAGGAACCTTACGGTCTCGGAGACAGGTAAAACAACGTTGTTCATTAAAATATTGGGGGCTGGCTGTATTCCACGTAATCTATGGAAGTGGACGACCGTCGTCTTGGCCGCAGAGAAACGAAAGCCATTACGAGATGCCCACAACCATAGATTGTTTACAGCGAGTTGTATCTGTCGTTCAGCCCTGTGGAGACTTTATGAACTGCAATAAATTGCGTAGTCATCCACAAAAAGACATGAACGGACAGGTACGTGCACGTTGTCCACGATGCTATTTATCGCGATAGCGAATAACGTAGTCCTTAAAATACTACCCTGAGGCACCCCATTTTCTTGAATAAAATCATCGGATAAGGTGTTGTTTAACCTTACCCGGAAGTGTCTATCAGACATAAAATTAGATATAAAAATAGGGAGGTTCCCCCGGAACCCCCAATTAAACATGGTTTTTAAAATGCCGTACCGCCAGGTGGTGTCGTAAGCCTTCTCCAAATCAAAAAAGACAGCCAAGAGGTGCTGTTTATGGAGGAAAGCGTCACGAGCTGCTGTCTCAAGGCGAACAAGGTGATCCACCGTGGATCGGTTACGGCGAAAGCCACATTGCATATTGGATAGTAGATTGCGGGATTCTAGATACCATATAAATCTTTTATTGATCATTTTCTCTAATATTTTGCATACACAACTAGTTAAGGCTATCGGTCTATAACTAGTTGGCTCTAATTTATCCTTGCCACTTTTATATATTGGGATAACGGTTGCTTGCCTCCACAGTGTTGGGAATTGACGAGATTCCCAAACACAATTGTAGAGGTCTAAGAGGAACGCCCGTCCAGCAGGGGACAGTTGGCGCAACATTTCGTAATGGATATCGTCAGGGCCAGAAGTTGTATTGCCCGCCTGGGACAGGGCATAGGTAAGTTCCTCTTTAGTAAAGGGGGAGTTATAATCCTCCCCCGACTTTGGCCAAAATCAATAGTAAGGCGCTCGATGCTGCGCTTATGCACCACGAACTCGTTAGAGTAGCTCGCAGTGCTAGAAATAGCGGCGAACATCGAGCCCAATACATTGGCGACCTCCATAGGGGAGGAGACAAGTGAACCGTTAGACATGAGTGCGGGTATATTATAAATGGTATTTTTGCTACTACGTACTTTACGAATGTGATCCCAAACCTTGGTTGTGGGAGTGGAAATAGTAAGGGTAGAAATAAACTGTCTCCAAGACTCTCTTCTGCTTTCTCGAATAATACGGCGAGCTCTAGCACGTAGAATCCGGAATGACTCCAGATTCTCCGAAGTAGGACGTCGATTAAAGATACGCAGGGCTCTTCGACGGTTAGAAATAGCCAGCCGGCACTCCTCGTTCCACCAGGGAACAGGACGGTGGCGCGGGTTTGGCGAGGATTTAGGGATGGATGCCCTCGCCGCCGTTATGACCGTCGAAGTAAATTGCCCTGCCTTAACATCGACGTCGGGAGAATGGGGTTCGTCGAATAAGGCGAGCTCGCGGAATTTATCCCAGTTAGCACGTTTAAGAACCCATTGGGTTAACCGTGCTGTACTGGGAGGATCTTGGATTTTTGAAAGCAGAATTGGAAAGTGATCGCTGCCACATAGGTCCGAGTGAACCTCCCAAAGGATGTGAGCAGCAATCCCGGGGCTACATAGAGCTAGGTCGATGGCAGAGGATACACCATTAAAGGTGGAGAAGTGTGTCCGGGTCCCGGTGTTCATTAACACCAGGTTTCCCGAGACAAGAATATCCTCTACCATCCTCCCGCGGGCGTCTGTAAAATTAGACCCTCACACCAGGTTATGCGCGTTAAAGTCCCCCAAGATGATATAGGGGGCGGGAAGTTGTATAAAGAGGGCCTCTAGTGTCCTCTTGGAAACACGTTCACCTGGTGGGAGGTAGATGCAGCATACGGTTACCTCCATAGGAAGGGAGACTCTGACAGCGATCACTTGGAGATCAGAAACAATATTAATATTCTTATGATATATAGTACTTCGTGCGAATATAGCCACACCTCCACTAGCCCGATCAAAGAAAGGCTTGTCGGTACGATACACATCGTACCCACGAAGCATCGGGTTGTCAGTTGGGCGGAAGTGGGTCTCCTACAAACACAAGATGGAAGGATGCAGGGAAGAAATTATTAGTTTGATTTCCTCTGCACGAGCATAGAAACCCCTACAATTCCATTGTAGTAGCGACATAAGTTATTAGTATGAAATTTAGTTATCCTCGCAATCCATTTCACTATCCTTTAAGAATAAAAATTTGTTGAGGCCCTTTTTAGGCCCTCTTGCCTTTCCCAGTCTCTCCTGTACCTCTCGCTTCAGGAGAGGCTTCGGCTTATTTTGGAGAGACTGGGTACTCGGATCCTTGTTCGAAGGCTTTAAGGCCTTCGACGCTTTTTTAATAAAATTTTTTTCGGCGGTCTCTCGCTGGTCCTTCTTCAAGGCACCAGTGGGACTCGCCTTAGCGGCCTCACCTGTTCCGCAACTCGTCCCCACCTCCGGAAGCCCAGAGGTGGGTGTGAGAGGCTCAACAACGGCCGCCCTTGTTTTAGTGCCCGAGGCGGGCCCGGGGGGGTTTCCCGAGGCGGGCTCGGGGGTGTTCCCCGAGGCGGGCTCGGGGGTGTTCCCCGAGGTGGGCTCGGGGGGTTCCTCGAGGAGGTCTCCTCGGTGGTATAGGTGGGGGAGACGATCGTTGCGGCGGTTTGGCCTCCTTTAAAAATTTAGGCGCCACAGAAGTTGGCGCGGAATCAAAATAAATGTCTCGAGAAGAGACCAATGGCACTGGTCGCGTTGGCTCCTTAGCAATATTAACTGCGCAATGGCAGTTGGGACAGTTTATATTTTGACTGACAATCCGGCTATATTATTATTATTATTATTATTATTATTGTTTTGAGGCCCGTCGACACAGTAAGGTCATTAGGGCCTTTAAAAATAAATTAAACACAGTAGAATCCCCAATGGGAAGAGACATCACATAGTCCACCTGTTAGAATAAACAGGTGGAGAGATAAAATATAAAACAATATACAATAATAAAATTTTTAAATTAATTTAAAAACAATTATTCTCAATATGAGAAAATGCTCATTTGAGACACTCCATAGGAGCGCTCAAATGGGCTATTAGAATAAAAGAAGTGATACACCTGCTAAAATAAAACCACAGGTGTATACACTACGTTAAAATTTCAAAACAAACATATTAAAATTTAACACATTAAAATCATAAAACGTGTTAAAATAATACGTTAAAAAGACAAAACAAACATATTTAAATATACTAAAATGTTAAAAAAAAACTCAATATGAGAAAGTCCAGATGAGTCACTTTATAAAAGTGACTCAAATAGCATTAAAAAGATCCGCCTGGCGTATAAAACGAAGTAAACATATAACTCCATCCGCGCTATCGCGTAGTAAAAACCGAAGGTCACCTTTAAAATTAAGTGCCAGGCGGATAGGGGCATACTTGCGACACTCCACCAAAATGTGGTACACACTAAGGGTAGCATCGCAAAACTCACACACTGGAGGTGGGTCCCCTTTCAATAAAAATCCATGGGTCAACGCTGTGTGTCCGACGCGGAGCCTTGTCACGATGACCTCCTCTCTTCTGGACTTTCGTATAGAAGAGGGCCACCGCGACACACCGTCCCTGATGGACCACAGCTTGTTCTGAGCAGGGGTCGAAACCCACTGCTCGTGCCAGGTGCGTAAGACCCCACGCCGAACATAACCCTTTAGATCTAAAAACATCACACCCATACTAGCCTCCGGAGGCAGGCGCCGCCTCCTTGGCCGCCTGGTCAGCCAGTTCATTTCCTGAGAGACCGGCGTGACCAGGAATCCAGCAAAAGGCGAGCCGGGTGCTTAATGAATCAATTTTTAAAATTTGCTCATGTATCATCTGCACCAGGGGATTCCAAGAGTAGAGGGTGGACAATGCCAACAGAGCACTCATGGAATCCGTGCAGATGAGAACAGAACGGTGACACTTACGATACACAAAACACAGAGATTTAAAAATGGCGTATAATTCAGCCATAAAAACACTGGATTCACCAGGTAAACCAAATTTAAAATTGTTTCCCTCCACAACAAATGCGCATCCCACGGAAGCCCCACACTTGGAGCCATCCGTATAGATGCGCTCAAAGCCCTGAAAGCGAGTGGAGAGGAGCTCATTAAATGTCCTCTCATATATAATCGGCGGGGTGGTCGCTTTAGGGAACTTGGCAAGATCATAATGGCATTGAGGTAGGCGAATCTTCCAGGGAGAAACTCGACCTGGGTATGTGGGGATAGCCTTTGGCAGGACTATCCCACATGTGTCGAATACCGATAGCATCCTGATCCCAACCGGCCTTGTACTACGCCATTTGGTTTCATACAAGACACGGTTGGGGGGATGAAACACAGGTCGGTAGGCAACATGCTCCGGCATGCAGTGAAGTTTTGAAACGTAAGATGCCAGAAGATAGGACCGCCGGTAAGAGAGAGGGGGCTCACCGGCGTCGGCACAGATGCTGACGACTGGACTGGTACGAAATAAACCAGTAGCCAGTCGTATGCCAGCATGGTGGACACTATCCAGCATCTTCAACGCCGAAGGTCTCGCTGATGCATACACTAAACTGCCGTAATCTAGTTTCGATCTTACCAAGGCCCTATACAGGCGCATCAAGGTTTCCCTATCAGCCCCCCAGGACCGACCGCTAACCACTTTAAGCAGGTTGAGTGCTTTTATGCACCTCGCTTTCAGGTCTTTGATGTGGGGAATCCAGGTTAATTTAAAATCAAATAAAAGTCCCAGAAACTTTACGGTCTCCGAGACAGGTAAAACAACGTTATTCATTAAAATACTGGGGGCTTGTTGTATTCCACGTAATCTATGGAAGTGGACGACCGTCGTCTTGGCTGAAGAGAAGCGAAAGCCATTACGCGATGCCCACGACCATAGATTGTTGACAGAGAGTTGTATCTGCCTTTCAGCCCCGTGGAGACTCGATGAACTACAATAAATTGCGTAGTCATCCACAAAGAGGCATGAACGGACAGGAAGGTGTACGTTGTCCACAATGCCATTTATTGCAATGGCGAACAATGCACAGCTTAAAATACTGCCCTGGGGCACCCCATTTTCTTGAATAAAATCATCGGATAAGGTGTTGTTTAACCTTACCCGGAAGTGTCTATCTGACATAAAATTAGCTATAAAAACAGGGAGGTTCCCACGGAACCCCCAGTTAAAAAGGGTTTTTAAAATGTCGTACCGCCATGTGGTATCGTACGCTTTCTCCAAGTCAAAGAAAACTGCCAAAAGATGCTGTTTATGGAGAAAGGCGTCACGAACTGCCGTCTCGAGACGGACGAGATGATCCACCGTAGATCGGTTGCGGCGAAAACCACATTGAATATTTGATAGTAGATTGCGGGATTCTAAATACCATATTAATCGTTTATTTATCATTTTTTCCAATATTTTGCATACACAACTAGTTAAGGCTATCGGTCTATAACTAGTTGGTTCTAATTTTTCCTTGCCACTTTTATATAGAGGGATAATTGTTGCTTGCCTCCACAGTGTTGGGAACTGACGAGATTCCCAAACACTATTGTAGAGGTCCAACAGACATGCTCGTCCAGCAGGGGTAACTGGCGCAACATTTCATAATTAATGTCGTCGGGGCCAGGAGCTGTGCTACCCGCCTGGGACATGGCATAGGTCAGTTCATCTAAAGTAAAGGGGGAGTTGTAATCCTCCCCCTGACTCTGACCAAAGTCAATAGAATGGCGCTCTATGTTCCGCTTATGAGCTGCAAACTCATTTGAGTAGCTTGCAGTGCTAGATATGGCGGTGAACATAGAGCCCAATACATTGGCGACCTCCACAGGGGAGGAGACAAGCGTACCATTTGACATGAGGGCAGGTATGTTATTGATGGTATTTTGCTACTACGTAATTTACGAATATTGTCCCAAACCTTAGTTGTGGGAGTGGAAATTGTAAGGGTAGATATAAACTGTGTCCAAGACTCTCTTCTGCTTTCACGAATGATACGGCGAGCTCGAGCACGCATAATCCGGAATGATTCTAGATTATCCAAGGTAGGACGCCGATGGAAGAGACGTAATGCTCTTCGACGGTCAGAAATAGCCAATCTACACTCCTCGTTCCACCAGGGAACAGGATGGTGGCGCGGGTTTGGCGAGGATTTAGGGATAGATTCCCTCGCCGCCATGATGACCGTCGAAGTAAAATGGGCAATATTAACATCGACGTCCGGAGAAAGGGGTTGTACAAATACGGCGAGCTCGCGAAATTTATCCCAGTCAGCACGTTTAAGCACCCATTGTGGTGCACGTGCTATACCGGGAGGGTCTTCAATTAGCGAAAGCAGAATGGGAAAGTGATCGCTGCCACATAGATCCGAGTGGACCTCCCAAAGGAAGTGGGCAGCGATCCCGGGGCTACATAGAGTTAGGTCGATGGCAGAGGATACACCATTAAAGGTGGAGAAGTGTGTCTGGGTCCCGGTGTTCATTAACACCAGGTTTCCCGAGACAAGAATATCCTCTACCATCCTCCCGCGGGCGTCTGTATAATTAGACCCCCACACCAGGTTGTGCGTTAAAGTCCCCCAAGATAATATAGGGGGCGGGAAGTTGTTTAAAGAGGGCCTCTAGGCTCCTCTTTGAAACACGTTCACCTGGTGGGAGGTAGATGCAGCATACAGTTACTTCTATAGGAAGGGAGACTCTCACAGCAATCACTTGGAGATCAGATACAATATTTATATACTTATTATATATATTGCTACGTGCAAGTATAGCCACACCTCCGCTAGCCCGATCGATGAATGGCTTGTCGGTACGATATACATCGTACCCACGAAGCATCGGGCTGTCAGTTGGGCGGAAGTGGGTCTCCTGCAAACACAATATGGAAGGATGCAGGGAAGAAATTATTAGTTTAATTTCCTCTACACGAGCATAAAAACCCCTACAATTCCATTGTAGTAGCGACATTAGGTACAAATATAAATTTATTCATCCACGCAATCCATGTCACTATCTCTTAGTAATAAAAATTGGTTAAGGACCTTTTTAGGTCCTCTGGCCTTGCCAAGTCTCTCCTGGACCTCTCGTTTCAAGAGAGGCTTTTGTTTCTCCGGAAGAGACTTGGGGGTTGATTCTAAGCGCGAAGGCTTTGTTACAGCCTTTGGCACTTTTTTCTTACTATTTGTGTCGGCGACACCTCTCTGGACCTTTCTCCAGGCACCAGCAGGATTCGCCTTTGCGGCCTCACCCGTTCCGCCACCCACTCCAACCTCCGGTGACTCAGAGACCAGAGCGGACGAACCAACAACGGCCGCAAGTTCTTTTGTTTCCCCCGGCTGGTTCGGGGTGGGTCCCCGAGGTAGGTTCGGAGGAGGTCCCCGAGGTGGGCTCGGGGGAGGTCCCCGAGGTGGGCTCGGGGGAGGTCCCCGAGGTGGGTCCCAGGGGGACCCCCGAGTAGGGCTCGGGGGAGGTTCCCGAGGTGCAGTCGGGTGTGTTCCCCGAGGAGGGCTCCTCGGCGGTACGGGTGGGGGAGACGACCTATGTTGAGGTTTCGCCTCTTCTAGCAATTTAGGCGCCACCTTAGTTGGCGCGTTATTATTGAGATTGTCTCGAGTAGAGACTAATGGCACAGGTCGTGTAGATGGCTTTGCGAGATTAACTGTGCAATGACAGTTGGGACAGTTGATATTCTGACTGACAATTTGGCTGTAGGAGGTTTGAAATACCGGAGCCTGACTAGATGTGTATTCCTTTCGTGCTTGGGCATATGAGATCTTCTTTTCGGATTGTATCTCCAGGACTTTTTTCTCTACCTTCCATTTCGGACAGGCCCGAGACCAGGCAGAATGCGGACCCTTGCATTTGACGCAGTGCTTAAGAGACTCACATGGTGTTTCGTGAGCCTCCTGTCCGCAATCCGCACAGGTTGGCTTGCCACGGCATCGCAGCTTCGTATGCCCAAACTCCCGGCACTGAAAGCAGCGCCGGGGGTTAGGGACATACGGAGGGACCCTGAGCACGTGGAAACCTGCTCGTACCTCCTTTGGAAGGGTAGGTGTTGCAAAAGTAAGGATATACGTGTCGGTTTTTTTCTCTTGTCCGTTCTTTTTGGTTACAATGCGGTATACTTCGGTGACGTGCTGGGGGGAAAGTTCCTCACAGATATCCTCAATGCTCACGCAGTCGAGGTCATAGCAAGTGACCACTCCCTTGCAAACATTGAGGAACCCGTGAGGCTCCACCTTCACCGGTATATGAGACGTATTGCTCAACGGTATTTTAGAGATTGCCATTACTTTTGAGGACTGAATATCTGTTATTGTTTGTATCATTATAGTGCCATCACGCAGTTTTCTTATTGATACGTCAGACTGTGCTGCACCATTTATCACTCTTTCGAGGATAAATGGGCTTACTCGCTTAAGACTTTCGTTTTCCTCTACTCGAGACATTACCAGGAAGCGGGGCTGGGGCCTCACAACTTCCTGGACTTTTTCTGTTAAAGGGCTGGACGTCCTTACCCGTTTCCGGCTCTTATCATTAATACGGCCCTGTGAGGGGCCGGGCAGTGAGTTGCCAGCGGGGTGTGGCAGTACGTTGCTAGCGGACAGTGAGGTGTCAGCGGTGACAATGGAGGTGGCCATGCCTTTTTTGGGGACAACCTGCACAATACTCGGATCGTAGACCCAGGGTGATCCAAGTTGGTTCTACCACATGAGGCCCTGTTAACCCTCATGGCGGGAAACCCCACACGACGCTAGACATGACAACCTTCGCGTGGGGCTGCGCCAGGAGAGAGGTCATCGCAGCAAGTGGGTGCAGGAAAGTGCCAATTTTACGTCCGGGCCTTCGTGAACGCAACCGGTCTTTTCTTAAGGTAGGGTACCCGGTTATTGTCATCCCTAAGGCCCTTCTATCAAGATATTACAACCGGCGCACTTTCACTCAGGAGCTCTAAGCAGTGGTATCCGATAGTCATCAAAGGAAAGCCGTGTTAGATGCCAAGGTCATCAACGGTGGAGCCAAAAGTCTCTGTGCAGGACTGGACGGCAGGGGAAGGGAAGAAAGATGTAGGGAGTGAGGGAGCGAAGGGAGAAAAAAAAAAAAAAAAAAGAGTGAAAGGGAAGGAAGAAAAAAGGAGGTGAAAGGAAAGATTAAGGATAGGTTTTTCCTGCACGAGGTACGTCCTGCACAGAAGCCTCCCCTTTTAGTCGCCTCTTACGACAAGCAGGGGATACTGCGGGATTATTCTAAACCCCGTCCCGCAGGGGGGTAAAGGATGTAACCTTGATTACAAATCGGTAATGTTGTGAATGTAAATCTTCTACCTTTATTTAAATTAATAGTAAAGTTTCTTTGTTTTCCTTTTTGTAAGTAATAAATTCTAAAGCTTTCTTTATATTTCGATTTTTGTTTTGTAGATCCCCTTTAGAAACCACGTGTTCAGGGCCAACACCTTAACCTTCCCTTTTTGCAAAATAGTAGTTGACTTAGACGCTCTCTTTCAATCTTGGCGAGGTCTCCCGCTATGGTTTGAGTTAAACGAATATTATTTTGGTATAAGTAATTTAATGCCTTGGTTTAAATTAATTGCCTAAAGATTCAGTGTTCTGTTAAAAGGGAAGTTGGGTAAGGAGGGCATTCAAATATAAACTTGTCCAATAAATGCAATAAGTGTCACGGGTTGCCTTTTTAGAGGCAATCAGTAGAAGACCCAGAGCCCATAGCAGGCGAATCAACAGCGGCCACACGTGATTTAGTACCCCGAGGTGGGCTCGGGTATGTTTCCCGAGGAGGGCTCTGGGGGCATGTATCGAGTAGAAACAAGTGGCAATGGTAGAGAGGACGGCTTATCAAAATTAACTGCGCAATAGCAGTTCGGACAGTTGATGTTCTGACTAACAATTTGGCTGTATGAGACCTGGAATACCGTAGCCCGACAGGATACGTATTCCTTGCATGCCTAGGCATAAGAGATCTTCTTTTCAGATTGAATCTCCAGGTTTTTGTCTCCACCTTCCATTTCGGACAGGCCCGAGACCAAGCAGAGTGTGGACCCTTCCAGTTGACGCAGAGCTTATGAGACTCATATAGTGTATCGTGAGCCTGCTGTCCACAATCTGCACAGGTTGGTTTGCCACGGTTTCACAGCTTCGCATGCCCAAATTCCTGGCACTGAAAACTGCGCCGAGGGTTAGGGACATACGGCCGGACCCTGAGCACGTGGAAGACCGCTCGGGCCTCCTTAGAAAGGGTAGGAGTCGCAAATGTGAGGATATATGTATGTCTTTTTTTCTTGTTCGTTATTTTTGGTGACAGTTCGGTGACATTCTGGGGGAAATCACCTCACAGATCTCCTCGATTCTTCCGCATTTGAGATCAAAGCACTTGACCACTCCCTTGCAAACAGCGAGGAACCTATTAGGTTCCACCTTCACCGGTATATGAAACGTATTGCTCGACGGTGTTTCGGTAATAGCCATAATGTTGAAGGACTGGACGTCAGTCACAGTTTGAATCAATATAGTGGCATCACGCAATTTCCTTATCGAGCTGTCTGATTTTGCTGCACCATTTCATTTATCGCTCTTTAGAAGATAAATGGGCTGACGCGCTCAAAGTTCTTATTATCATCGACTCGAGACATCTCCAGCAAGCTGGGGTGGGGCCTTACCACTTCCTTGATTTCTACAATGATAGGGCTAGACAACCTTACCCGTTTCCGCCGCTTATCCATATTAAGGCCTTGTGAGGATCCGGGCATTAAGTTGCCAACAGGTGTTGACATTACGCTGCTAGCAGACAATAAGATGTCAGCTGTGACAATGGTGGCCATGGCTTTTTATGGTGACAACCTGCACAATACTCGGATCGTAGACCCAGGGAGATCCAGGTTGGTTCTACCACATGTGGCCCCATACGATGCTAGGCATGATAACTTTCTCGTGGGGCATCACCAGGAGAGGTGTCACCAAAGCAAGTGGATGCAGGAAAATGCCAGTTTTACGTCCGGGCCCTCATGAACACAACCGATCTTTTCTCAAAGTAGGGTACCTGATTATTGTCATCTTTAAGGCCCTTCTACTAATGTATTGCAACAAGCGCACTTCCATGAAGGAGCTCAAAAGCAGTAGTATCCAATAATAATCCGAAGAGTGTCGTGTAAGCTGCCAAGTTCGTCAACCGAGGGGCCAAAAGTCTCGTGTCTCTGTGCAGGACTGAACGGCAGGGGAGGGGAAGAGAGGAGGGAGAAAAAGGAGGAAGATAAAGAAGAAAGAGAAGGAGGAAGAAATAAGGAAAAGGAGAACGAGAAGAAATAAGATGGGAAAAGGAGAAAGAGAAGGAATAAAGAAAAAGGAAAGATAAGGAAAAACAAAAGGAAGTGAAAGAAAGATATTGGATAGGTTTGTCCTGCACAGAAGCCTTCCATTTAAGTCACCTCTTACGACAAGTAGGGGGTTACTGCGGAACTATTCCAAACCCCGTCCCGCAGGGGGAAACGCCACTAAAAATTAAATGAACAAAGTTCCGGAACCTAATGGAACTGCTCTTATTCATTCCTCCAATTAACCACAACTTCTACAATTCACTGCCCCATGATGTAGAAGGAAGGAAAAGAAGTCAGCCTACAGGAGTAAAAGAGAGAACACGACAAGAAAATATGAATGAAAGAGAAGAAGAAATCGAGGACCACGATGATAACATTTTACATTTAAACTATGATAAGTAGAAAAAAATCAATCAAAATAGAGGCGTCACATAACGAATAAATTTAGGGTTCCCATTATTTTATGTTTCGATAATAAATAGGAGAAAAGAATAATCTGCAAGAATTTTGTGAAAACAATTTTTTCAAACATTATTTTTAGTTGTAGTGCTTTTGTAAAACTTCTTACTTTATAAGTAGTTAAAATAGTTTTGTATCAATAAAAATGTGATAAAATGCAGTAATTTCATAACTTGACTGGAACAAACCCTATAAAGCAAAGGGGTATAAGTGCACATGTTGGAGGCAGAAGGGTATAAGTAAAAACAAGGGCTTAAAGAATTGTATGATACACTAACATGATGATTATATAAATTGGTTTCCACTACATGAAAAGGTATGCAGCTTTCCACCTAAGCATACACACCAAACAAAATTTTTTCTCGAAGTTTACAATAGCCAACCAACTTGGAAGTCATTTATCGTAAAAGTAAGGAAGGAAGAAAGGTGCAATTGTACCCCTTTCCATTCAGGCCCCACAATTATAATTAAAATGCACTTAAATATGTATGGTTTGGTAAGAGCAATTGCTAAAAATCATGGTGTTGAACTTGGAACATACAAAGGAAAGATAAGTTATGTTTACATTTTCCGCAGACGGTAGTCCAATGATTGTATATTGCAACAAAGAACTGGTCTTGTAAGGATATCATTCCCGTATTTTAAAGCCAAGGAAAGTTTTAGCATCGCACCTAAAATACACGTGGGTTTTGTTATGAGAGAACTTCCAAGTACTTTATTCTTTGGAGCCATGTTTATTTCAGAGTGTGGAACTAACTCTACAAAACAAGGTTAATATGTATCAACAAATTAAAATTTATATTTAGGAGCACACGTATGAAGTTTTCCAGAAGATATAAAAATTGTTTCTTGGCGATGGCCATCTTGTCATTTTCATAGATCAGCTATCGGTGGTTATGTGAACTAATTTAACAAGTAATACAGAACACACGATTGTGATCATAAAAACATAATTTTTTAAAAGTGGGGGACTATCGTGAAGTTGACCCCTCACGAGTAAACAAAGTGTCACAAGTTCACGTCCCATTTGTGTAAGAACCAATGCGAAACAAACTAAACATTTTGCGGAACAATCCGGATCAAGCGAAGAACAAATGATCACAACCATAAAACTGTCAATTTACCAAAATAGGGGGCTACCGTGCAGTTGGGCCCCCTCCCAATGTAAACATATTATTTGTGGGTTCATCAAAACCGAACAAGCGAAATTTTTTGCGAAACAATCCGGAACAAACAATCGAAATCATAAAAATTTGAATTTTTAAAAGTGTGTGTGTGGGGGGGGGGGGGGGCAATTTTACGGATGTCTTGTTGACAGTTCTCGAGATGGACAAATATATGCATTATGAACGGATATCTTTCATGAATGGAGAAGCATAAGATTCTCAGCCTCAGAACTACTAATATAGTGTCATGCCTCATACTTGGTTACTTCATCCCATTCGTTCTCTAAGTCAAACGCTGCCTGATCACTGTCCTTGTTCACATATTTGCAGATATACTTTATGGAATTAACATAATTACATAATTTCACATTAATGTGGGCCATGAAGGTTCGGGGCAGGACAGGGTTGTACTGACGGCACCACCCACTTATTATAAAGGTCTACTCTGTTTATATTGATTGTAAAACCTCCATCAGAAGATCATCTGCGGCCCTGGGGATATCTGTCATCTGGAGTCTGAGTATCCTTAGTAAGTGGACTCTTGCTACATGTGCCGCCAATCATACATCGTGTATTTCTGTTCAGATTTCCACACGGCCCATGAATCATCGTAGACTTTACGATTTCATAAAGGACTAGATCAAGTTCTGCGTCAGGAATCTCTGACACTGTCGATTTGAGCAGGCATGATTCTGTTTTGAAGCCATAGCGAAATGTGGGCGTGATACAAACCACGCTTTTGCAACTCCACAGTGTATATGTTACACCTACTTTGACCGAAAATGGAGCCGTTTGTCAAGAGATTGATTTTTTTTTACTTTAATATGAAAAACCAGAGAAATAATTTCATGTCTGTCTTGGGACTTTTTTTCGACAGTTAACGCCTCTTGTATCTCAGTCCACTTAGGGTTACATGTATATGTGATGGACAGATCCAGACGACCATAATGACGTACATATATCATGGCGTCCCGAGTCCACTCGTGCATGTAAGGGCCCACCAGTAAAACTTAGGTTACAAAACCAACTTGCCAAGATCAGAAACTTGTCCATCTCCTTTGCACATGGCGTCCCGCAGCTGTGTGTAGTTTTCTGTTTGCAGTTTACTTTGCTTGTGGCTAATGAAATTCAGTCTTTATATCTCATTGCGTACTTGCCAATATAAAACTTATTAAGAAGACTGCAAAAGAGTAATATGTAGTTTTTTTACCCTCTATTTCCATGATTTGGTAAGAGGGAGAGTCTGAAGCAAAAAAAGTTTTCTTAAGAGGGGTTTTGGAATTTGGATCAAGCTGGGGGATAATAATGGCGTTTCTATCTTCTCCACGGCAGAATATAAAAGGGCACTGAAGAGCGTCATAAGCAAGGTTAGTTTGGCTGATTCTGCTATGAAGAATGATGTCCCGTTTTTCAAACTTCTCCCCCACAATCACCAAGGCCACCTCACTCGTAGGTATGTTATATCGACCCCTATGTTCAGATGAAAGTTTTCGGTCCGCATTCACAACTATAAACTCTTGACCTTCTGGGGCACTCTCCATTTCTATTTTAAAATCTCGTATGTAAGGAGTGTAATCTTGCAGAACTTTTTGAAGTTGTTTAACTAACCAGGGTTTCACAACAGGGAAGATATTGGACCGAATTTACACCTCTTTTTTTTATCATAGCCAACAAAATATATTTGTAAAAATGAGCGGTTTTTCACGGAATAAAGTAAACTTTCTATTCTATGGTAAACTTGACCATGAATCTTAAAAGTTGGCATAGAATTCCCCTCGTGTACCTCCTTAGCTCAAAAGGACGTCATTTGAAAACATCCATTATACTTCCAAATGTTTGTCAAAAAAATTACTGAGACTCGTGATTATCATTAGTATGGAGGCTGTGGAGGTTTTGGAAAAGATCAGGAGAATGTTCAATTGGAGGAAGATATATATTATTATTATTATTGTTTAACGGCCCATCGACACATCTAGGTCATTAGGGCCTTGAAATATATTAAAAACATAATAAATTCCACATAGGGGAAAGAGATAATACATTCACCATCTGAGACACTCCATAGGAGTGCTCAAATGGACTCTTGGTATAAATTAA
The DNA here is from genome assembly GCA_039000515.1 of Timema cristinae. Classification (NCBI taxonomy): domain Eukaryota; kingdom Metazoa; phylum Arthropoda; class Insecta; order Phasmatodea; family Timematidae; genus Timema; species Timema cristinae. The sequence continues at coordinate 21,848 of JBCFYV010002107.1, forward strand.
GTGATACACCTGCTAAAAAAAACCACAAGTGTATCACTCCAATAAAAAGACAAAACAAACATATTAAAATATAACACGTTAAAAAGACAAAACATGTTAAAATGATAATACGTTAAAAAGACAAAACAACATTTTAAATTGTAATAAAACTGTTAAAAAGATCTCAATATGAGATAATATCCAAAAGAGCCACTTTATAAAAGTGACGCAAATGGCATTAAAAAGATCCGCCTGGCGTATAAAACGGAGTAAACAAATAACTCCATCCGCACTATCGCGTAATAAAAAACGTAAGTCACCTTTAAAATCAAGAGGCAGACGAATAGGGGCTAGTTTGCGACACTCCACCAAAATGTAATGCACACTAAGGGGAGTATCACAAAACTCACACACTGGAGGTGGATCCCCTCTTAGTAAAAAACTATGGGTCAATGAAGTATGCCCGACGCGGAGTCTCGTCACGATGACCTCCTCTCTTCTAGACTTTCGTATAGAAGAGGGCCATCGCGACACACCGTCCCTGATGGACCGCAGCTTGTTCTGAGCAGGGATCGAGACCCACTGCTCGTGCCAGGTGCGTAAGACTCCACGCCGAACATAACCCTTTAGATCTAAAAACATGACACCCATACTCGCCTCCGGAGGCAGGCGTGCTGCCTCCTTGGCTGCCTGGTCCGCCAGTTCATTTCCTGGAAGACCAGCATGACCAGGGATCCAGCAAAAGGCGAGCCGGGTGATTAATGAATCAATTTTAAAAATTTGCTCATGTATCATCTGCACGAGGGGATTCCAGGAGTAGAGAGTGGACAATGCCAACAGAACACTCATGGAATCCGTGCAGATGAGTACAGAACGGTGACTACTTCGGTAAACAAAACACAAAGATTTAAATATGGTTTATAATTCAGCCGTAAAAACACTGGTTTCTTTAGGTAAACCAAATTTAAAATTGGATCCTTCCACAACAAAAGCACATCCCACGGAGGCTCCAGATTTAGAGCCGTCAGTGTAGATGCGCTCGAATCCGTGAAAGCGAGTGGAGAGGAGCTCATTAAAGGTCCTCTCATATACAGAGTTTGGGGTGGTCGCTTTAGGGAACTTGGCAATATCAAAATGGCATTGAGGTAGGCGTATCTTCCAGGGAGAAACACGACCTGGTGATGTGGGGATAGCCTTTGGCAAAACTATCCCACACGTGTCGAAAACCGGTAGCATCCTGATCCCAACCGGCCTTGCACTACGCCATTTGGTTTCATACAAGACACGGTTAGGGGGATGAAACACAGGACGATAGGCAACATGCTGCGCCATGCAATGAAGTTTCGACACGTAAGATGCCAGAAGATAGGACCGCCGGTAAGAAAGAGGCGGCTCACCGGCGTCGGCACAGATGCTGACGACTGGACTGGTACGAAAGGCACCAGTAGCCAGTCGAATGCCAGCATGGTGGACACTATCTAACATCTTTAACGCCGAGGGTCTAGCTGAGCCATAAACAAAGCTGCCATAATCTAGTTTAGATCTGACCAGGGCCCTATACAGGCGCATCAAGGTTTCCCTATCAGCACCCCAGGACCGGCCGCTAACCACTTTGAGCAAATTCAATGCCTTGATACACCTAGCTTTCAGGTCTTTGATGTGGGGGATCCAAGTTAGTTTAAAATCGAATAAAAGTCCCAGGAACCTTACGGTCTCGGAGACAGGTAAAACAACGTTGTTCATTAAAATATTGGGGGCTGGCTGTATTCCGCGTAATCTATGGAAGTGGACGACAGTCGTCTTGGCCGCAGAGAAACGAAAGCCATTACGAGATGCCCACAACCATAGATTGTTTACAGCGAGTTGTATCTGTCGTTCAGCCCTGTGGAGACTTGATGAACTGCAATAAATTGCGTAGTCATCCACAAAAAGGCATGAACGAACAGGTGAGCGCAGGTTGTCCACAATACTATTTATCGCGATAGCGAACAACGTACAGCTCAGAATACTACCCTGAGGCACCCCATTTTCTTGAATAAAATCATCGGATAAGGTGTTATTCAACCTTACCCGGAAGTGTCTATCCGACATAAAATTAGATATAAAAGAAGGAAGGTTTCCTCGAAACCCCCAATTAAAAAGTGTTTTCAAAATGCCGTACCGCCAGGTGGTATCGTACGCTTTCTCCAGATCGAAGAAGACAGCCAGAAGATGCTGCTTATGGAGAAAAGCGTCACGAATAGCTGTCTCTAGACAGACAAGGTGATCCACCGTGGATCGGTTACGGCGAAAACCACATTGAATATTAGATAGCAGATTGCGGATTCTAAATACCATATAAGTCGCTTATTAATTATTTTTTCCAATATTTTACATACACAACTAGTTAAAGCTATCGGTCTATAGCTAGTTGGCTCTAATTTATCCTTGCCATTTTTATATATGGGTATAACGGTTGCTTGCCTCCATAGTGAGGGGAACTGATGAGATTCCCAAACACTATTGTAGAGGTCTAAAATAAATGCCTGTCCGGCAGGGGGCAGCTCACGCAACATCTCGTAATGAATGTCGTCTGGACCAGAGGCTGTGCTGCCGGCCTGTGACGGCGTAGGTCAATTCATCTTTGGTAAAGGGGGAGTTATAATCCTCCCCCCGACTTTGGCCAAAATCAATAGTAAGGCGCTCGATGCTGCGCTTATGCACCACGAACTCGTTAGAGTAGCTCGCAGTGCTAGAAATATTGGCGAACATCGAGCCCAATACATTGGCGACCTCCATAGGGGAGGAGACAAGTGAACCGTTTGACATAAGTGCGGGTATATTATAAATGGTATTTTTGCTACTACGTACTTTACGAATGTGATCCCAAACCTTGGTTGTGGGAGTGGAAATAGTAAGGGTAGAAATAAACTGTCTCCAAGACTCTCTTCTACTTTCTCGAATGATACGGCGAGCTATAGCACGTAGAATCCGGAATGACTCCAGATTCTCCGAAGTAGGACGTCGATGAAAGAGACGTAGGGCCCTTCGACGGTTAGAAATAGCCAGCCGGCACTCCTCGTTCCACCAGGGAACAGGACGGTGGCGCGGGTTTGGCGAGGATTTAGGGATGAATGCCCTCGCCGCCGCGATGACCGTCGAAGTAAAATGCCCGGCCTTAATATCGACGTCAGGATGTTGGGATTCACCAAATACAGCGAGCTCGCGGAATCTATCCCAGTCAGCACGTTTTAGCACCCATTGGGGTATCCGAGCTGTACTGGGTGGATCTTCAAGTGTTGAGAGCAGAATGGGATAATGATCACTGCCACATAGGTCCGAGTGGACCTCCCAAAGGAAGTGGGCAGCGATCCCGGGACTACAAAAGTTAGGTCGATGGCAGAGGATACACCATTAAAGGTAGAGAAGTGTGTCTGGGTCCCGCTGTTCATTAACACCAGGTTTCCCGAGACAAGAATATCCTCTACCATCCTCCCACGTGCGTCAGTAATATTGGACCCCCACACCAGGTTATGCGCATTAAAGTCCCCCAAGATGATATAGGGGGCGGGAAGTTGTATAAAGAGGGCCTCTAGGGTCCTCTTAGGAACACGCTCTCCCGGTGGGAGGTAGATGCAACATATTGTTACCTCCAAAGAGAGGGAGACTCTGACAGCAATCACTTGGAGATCAGAAACGATATTAATATTTGTGTGATATATATTGCTTCGTGCGAATATAGCCACACCTCCGCTAGCCCGATCAAAGAAAGGCTTGTCGGTACGATACACATCGTACCCACGAAGCATCGGGTTGTCATTTGGGCGGAAGTGGGTCTCCTGCAAACACAAGATGGAAGGATGCAGGGAAGAAATTTGTTGTTTAATTTCATCTACACGAGCATAGAAACCCCTACAATTCCATTGTAGTAGCGTCATAATTAGTTAATATAATATTTAGTTATCCTCGCAATCCATGTCACTATCCCTTAATAATAAAAATTGGTTGAGGCCTTTTTAGGTCCTCTTGCCTTTCCCAGTCTCTCCTGGACCTCCCGCTTCAGGAGAGGCTTCGCTTTATTTTGTAGAGACTGGGTAGTCGGATCCTTGCGCGAAGGTTTTGTTAAGGCCTTCGACGCTTTCTTAATATTATTTATTTCGGCGGTCACTCGCTGGTCCTTCTTCAAGGCACCAGTGGGACTCGCCTTTACGGCCTCACCTGTTTCGCCACTCATCCCGGGCTCTGGTGGCCCAGAGGCGAGAATGAGCGACTCAACAGTGGCCGCAAGTAATTTATTTCCCCGAGGGGGGCTCGGGGTTTTTCCCCGAGGAGGGCTCGGGGGTGTTCCCCGCGGAGGGCTCGGGAGGGTTCCCCGATGAGCCCTCCTGGGTGGTACAGGTGGGGGAGACGACTTAGGTGGCAGTTGTGCCCCTATCGACAATTTCGGCGACACCTTGGTTGGCGCGTTTTCAATACGGGTGTCTCGAGCAGAGACCAATGGCACAGGTCGCGATGACGTCTTAGCGAGATTAACTGCGCAATGGCAATTGTGACAGTTAATGTTTTGACTGACTATCTGGCTGTATGATGTTTGGAATACCGGAGCCTGACTAGATGCGTATTCCTTGCGTGACTGGGCATATGAGATCTTTTTTTCGGATTGAATCTCCAGGACTTTTTTTTTCTACCTTCCATTTCGGACAGGCCCGAGACCAGGCAGAGTGTGGACCCTTGCAGTTTATGCAGAACTTCGGAGACTCACATGGTGTTTCGTGAGCCTCTTGTCCACAATCCGCACAGGTCGGCTTACCACGGCATCGCAGCTTCGTATGCCCAAATTCCTGACACTGAAAACAGCGCCTAGGATTAGGGACATACGGCCGGACCCTGAGCACGTGGAAGCCTGCTCGGACCTCCTTTGGAAGGGTAGGTGTGGCAAAAGTTAGGATATACGTGTCAGTTTTTTTATCTTGTCCGTTCTTTTTGGTTCCAATACGGTACACTTCGGTGACGTGTTGAGGGGAAAGCTCCTCACAGATATCCTCAATGCTCACGCAGTCGAGGTCATAGCAAGTGACCACTCCCTTGAAAACATTGAGGAACCTCTGAGGTTCCACCTTCACCGGTATATGAGACGTATTGCTCAACGGTATTTCCGAGATTGCCATTACTCTTGAGGACTGGATGTCAGTTGTTGTCTGTATCATTATCGTGCCATCACGCAGTTTTTTTATTGATACATCCGACTTTGCTACACCATTTATCACTCTTTCGAGGATAAATGGGCTTACTCGCTTTAGACTTTGTTTTCCTCTGCTCGAGACATTACCAGAAAGCGGGGCTGGGGCCTCACCACTTCCTGGACCTTTTCCATCGATGGGCTGGACGGCCTTACCCGTTTCCGCCTCTTATCAATATTACGGCCCTGTGAGGGGCCGGGCAGTGAGTTGCCAGCAGGGTTTGGCAGTACGATGCCAGCGGCGATAATATTATCGGCCATGCCGTAATTGGGGACAACCTACACAGTACTCGGATCGTAGACCCAGGGTGATCCAAGTTGGTACTACCACATATGGCCCTGTTAACTGTCCCGACGAGAGGCCCCATACGACGCTAGACATGACAACCTTCGCATAGAGCATCGCCGAGACAGAGGTCGTCGCAGCAAGTGGGTGTAGGACAGTGCCAATTTTACGTCCGGGCCCTCATGAACGCAACCGATCTTTTCCCAAAGTAGGGTACCCGGTTATTGTCATCCCTAAGGCCCTTCTACTAAGGTATTGCAACCGGCGCACTTTCATTTAGGAGCTCAAGGCAGTGGTATCCAATAATAAACAGAGAAGAGCCGGGTTAGTTGCCAAGGTCGTCAACGGGAAGGCCAAAGGCCTCTGTGCAGGATGAACGGTGGGGTAAAGGAAGAAAAAGGTAAGGTTAGATAAAGCGAAGGGAAAGAGTGAAAAAAAGGGGGAAAGTGAAGGAAGAAGAAAATGATGTGAAAGGAAAGATATAGGATAGGTTTGTCCCACACGAGGTATGTCCTGCACAGAAGCCTCCCCTTTTAGTCGCTTCTTACGACAAGCAGGGGTTACTGCGGGACTATTCTAAACCCCGTCCCGCAGGGGGGGAGGAAGATATAACTTGCCGCTGCTACAACATGGACCGGGGCTTTATTCTTTCCATTTTTTTGCATGATACCACTTGCATTTCACTTTCTGTCCAATAGAAACAACCTTATCATTACTGTAGGCTGCATTGCAATCGTACTTGAATCCTCATAAAGATGATATTTTCCACGGGACCAACCTTTTATTTCATTGTTTATACTCCAACAGCTTCTTGAGCGACTTTGGGATGTTTGTTTACGTATCTGGATATGGAAGCTATGTTTACATCGGGATTTGCCTCGTATATTTTAACTGCTCCATTATTCAAATAAGGATTTTTCTCATTATATTTCCTGACAGCCTCCCTATAAAAGTCAGGATTGTTAGCATTGTACTTCTCAAAAGCCTACATATCAACGTCTGGATTTTTCTCATCATAAGCCTGTACTGACCGCCTTAAAACATATTTTTTTTTCAGTATAATTTTTACAGACTCCTTATGTTTTTTAAACTTTTTATTCTATCATTGAATCTAGTAGGGGCTTTTTTCCACTTTTATTTCCTCATTGGAAGGAGTAACTTTGAACTGTTGTAAGAGTCAGGGGGAAAATTCAGATCATCATCAGTAGGGAGCGGATTCTTAAGCACCAAAAATGTTTAAAATAGGCAGGTAAATAGGCATTCAAATTATGGGATCTAGGCACCATAATAAGCATTTAAGTAAAAAAAAAATAATAATGTAAAATTGATTTGAACTACCTACAACTGTATTTATTACCGACAGCCAATTCACATTACGTTTCTTTTTTGCCAAACACCATGTCTCACTGAAGTGGGTATACATTCTGTTAATCGCTAGATACATTTCTAGATTTTCAGTAATAAAATGGGTTATATTTTCAAATAGAAAGTTTTTTTTATGATTTGAAAAACTTGGTTCCGCTTCACACGATTTTAAGAGACAAAATTTCAAATTTGTTGTTTCCAAGGAAATTGAAATTTTTTCCTGCGATATCATGCCATTTGCTCCCAAGAGGTCTGCCACTGCTCCCATTGACCTCCAAAGAGGTCTGCCACTGCTCCCATTGACCTCCCAAGAGTTCTGCCACTGCTACCACTGTCCTCCCAAGAGTTCTGCCACTGCTACCACTGTCCTCCCAAGAGGTCTGCCACTGCTCCAATTGTCTTCCACTCAATTTACGCTCATTGGAAGCAATTAAACAAGTGTCTATATTCAAATCTACTCCAAACAATTATACCAAAACACAGAATTTTTAAGAATATGTAATCTCTCATTCAGCAGAAAATCCATACCTTATGAAAAAGAGTGAAGCCAAAGCTAAATAGGCACGTTAATCACTTATTTATAAAATAAGAAAAATTGTTGATATGACAAAACAAACATACTAAAATATAAAATGATAAAAAAACAAAACAAATATGTTAAAGCATACTGAAAGAAGTGTTAAGGAGACAAAACAACATATTAAAGTACAATAAAGATGTTAAAAATAATCTCATTATGAGAAAAAATCCAAATTAGCTTTTTATAAAAGCTACTCAAATGGCATTAAAAAACTTCGCCTGGCGTATAAAACGGAGTAAATAAAAAACTCCATACGTGCTATAGCGTAGTAAAAATCGTGTCATCTTTAAAATCAAGAGCCAGGTGAGGTGGATAGGGGCATACTTGCGACACTCCACCTAAATGTGGTACACACTAAGGGGAGAATCACAACATTCACACACTGGAGGTGGATCCAATCTTAGTAAAAATCCGTGGGTTAGAAATGTATGCCCGACGCGGAGTCTCGTCACGATGACCTCCTCTCTTCTAGACTTTCGTATAGAAGAGGGCCACCGCGACACACCATCCCTGATGGACCGCAGCTTGTTCTGAGCAGGGGTCAAGACCCATTGCTCGTGCCAGGTGCGTAAGACCACACGCCGAACATAAGCCTTTAGATCTAAAAACATGGCACCCAGACTCGCCTCAGGAGGCAGGCGTTCTCACTCCTTGGCGGCCTGGTCCACCAGTTAATTTCCTTAAAGACAAGCGTGACCAGGAATCCAGCAAAAGGCGTGCCGGGTGCTTAATGAACCAATTTTAAAAATTTTCTCATATATAATCTAAACGAGGGGAATCAAGGAGTAGAGAGTGGACAATGCCAACAGAGCACTCATGGAATCCGTACAGATGAGAACAGAACGGTGACAATTTCGGTATACAAAACACAAAGATTTAAAAATGGCATACAATTCAGCCGTAAAAACACTGGTTTATTTAAGTAAACCAAATTTAAAATTGGATACTTCCACAACAAAAGCACATCCCACGGAGGATCCAGATTTAAAGCCATCAGTGTAGATGCACTTGGATCCGTGAAAGTGAGTGGAGAGGAGCTCATTAAAGTTTGAGGTGGTCGCTTTAGGAGACTTGGCAAGATCAAAATGGAAATAAGGTAGGCGTATTTTCCAGGGAGAAACTTGGCCTGGTGATGTGGGGAGAGCCTTTGGCAGGACAATACCACACGTGTAAAAACCGATAGCATCCGGATCCCAGCCGGCCTTGCACTACGCCATTTGGTTTCATACAAGACACGGTTAGGGGGATGAAACACACGGCGGTAGGCAACATGCCCTAGCATGCAATATAGTTTTGACACGTAAGATGCCAGAAGATAGGACCACCGGTAAGAAAGAGGGGCTCGCCGGTGTCGGCACAGATGCTGACGACTGGGCTTGTAAGAAAGGCACCAGTAGCCAGTCGTATGCTAGCATGGTGGACACTATCTAGCATCTTTAAAGGCGAAGGTCTAGCTGATCCATAAACTAAACTACCGTAGTCTAGTTTAGATTTTACCAAGGCCCTATATAGGTGCATGAAGGTTTCCCTATCTGCACCCCAGGACCAACCGCTAACTACTTTGATCAGGTTGAGTGCTTTTATACACCTGGCTTTCAGGTCTTTGATGTGGGTGATACAAGTTAATTTAAAATCAAATAAAAGTCCCAGAAACATTCCGGTTTCTGAGACTGGTAGACAAACGTGGTTCATTAAAATATAGGGGGCTGGCTTTGTTCGGAGTAATCTATGAAAGTGGGCGACCATCGTCTTGGCCGCTGAGAAGGTAACGCCACTACGAGATGCCCACGTCCATAGATTGTTGACAGCTAATTGTATCTGCCATTCAGCCCTATGGAGACTCGATGAACTGCAATAAATTGAGTAGTCATCCACAAAAAGGCATGAACGAACAGGTAACCGCACGTTGTCCACAATGCTATTTATCGAGATAGCGAACAAAGTACAGCTCAAAATACTACCCTGAGGTACCCCATTTCCTTGAATAAAATCATTGGATAATGTGTTGTTTAACCTTACCCGGAATTGTCTATCTGACATAAAATTAGATATAAAAATAGTGAGGTTCTCCCGGAATCCCCAATTAAACAGGGTTTTTAAAATGCCGTACCGCCAGGTGGTGTGGTAAGCCTTCTCCAAATCAAAGAAGACAGCCAAGAAGTGTTGTTTATGGAGGAAAGCGTCACGAAATGCTGTCTAGGGGCGAACAAGATGATCCACCGTGGATCGGTTACGACGAAGGCCACATTGCTTATCAGATAGTAGATTGCGGGATTCTAAATACTATATAAATCTTTTATTGATCATTTTCTCTAATATTTTGCATACACAACTAGTTAAGGATATAAGTCTATGACTAGTTGGCTCAAATTTATCCTTGCCACTTTTATGTATAGGGATAACGGTTGCTTGCCTCCACAGTGTTGGGAACTGACGAGATTCCCAAACACAGTTGTAGAGGTCTAAGAGGAACGCTCATCCAGCAGGGGGCAGTTGGCGCAACATTTCATAATGGATATCGTCAGGGGCAGAAGCTGGGACAGGCCATAGATAAGTTCCTCTTTAGTAAAGGGGTAGTTATAATCCTCCCCCCGACTTTGGGTAAAATCAATAGTAAGGCACTCGATGCTCCGCGAACTCGTTAGAATAGCTCGCAGTGCTAGAAATAGTGGCGAACATCGAGACCACTACATTGACAACCTCCACAGGGGAGGAGATAAGCGAACCGTTAGACATGAGGGCAGGTATACTATTAATGGAATTTTTGCTAATACTTAATTTACGAATATTGTCCCAAACCTTAGTTGTGGGAGTGGTAATTGTAATGGTAGAGATAAACTGTCTCCAAGACTCTTTTCTACTTTCTCGAATAACACGGTGAGCAAGAGCGCGTAGAGTCCGGAATGACTCCAGGAGACAAAGTGGGGCGTCGATGAAAGAGCCGTAGGGCCCTTCGACGGTCAGAAATAGCCAACCGACACTCCTCATTCCTCCAAGGAACAGGACGGTGGCGCGGATTTAGGGATGGAAGCACTCGCCGCCCCGATGACCGTCGAAGTAAAATGCCCAGCCTTAACATCGACGTCAGGATGTTAGGATTCAACAAATACGGCGAGCTCGCTGAATCTATCCCAGTCACAATGTTTTAGCACCCATTGGGGTATCCGCGCTGTACTGGGAGGATCTTGAAGTGGTGAGAGCAGAACGCCTGCATAGGTCCGAGTGGACCTCCCAAAGGAAGTGAGCAGCGATCCCGGGAGCACATAAGGTTAGGTCGATGGCAGAGGATACACCATTAAAGGTAGAGAAGTGTGTCTGGGTCCCGGTGTTCATTAACACCAGGTTTCCCTAGACAAGAATATCCTCTACCATCCTCCCACGTGCGTCAGTAATATTGGACCCCCACACCAGGTTATGCGCATTAAAGTCCCCCAAGATGATACAGGGGGCGGGAAGTTGTATAAAGAGGGCCTCTAGGGTCCTCTTAGGAACACGCTCTCCCGGTGGGAGGTAGATGCAGCATATTGTTACCTCCAAAGGGAGGGAGACTCTGACAGCAATCACTTGGAGATCAGATATAATTTTTATAAACTTATGGTATATATTGCTACGTGCACGTATAGCCACACCTCCGCTAGTCCGATCAAAGAATGGCTTTTCGGTACGATATACATGTATACAGTATTTTTTAACTGCTAAAAAATGTTTAAGAAAATCCTACAGTCAGGCAATTGTGTTTTAAACCCTGTATTAAATTTAATTTTACTCTGTAGGGGAAGATGGGGTACAGTGAGTGGTACAGTGATAATATCTCCTATCTGTAAAGTAGGGAAATTTTTATTTCTCAACTCAATATTGCCGATTCTGTTATCTTTCTTCTCATTTATTTTTATTTTTTTAAATTCAGACCCAACACTTCCAAATAATAAAATTGTAATTTTTACACCTCAAGATAAATAATGGAATTACAATAAAAAATATTTAAATTTGTCTTTATAAATTAATGATTGGATTACTATATCTACCAATGATTCTCCATTCCACAAGGAATCTATTGGTAGTTACATAACCTACTAATACACATGTGTTTTCAATATAATTTTTTTTATTCAAAGCCATAGGATGGGGAACAGAGGTAAACGCAAGTGAGAAACAGTCGCACACCTATTCCTTTGCACATTTTCAAAAAACTATTGACAGTTAATATGAAATATGCATAATTTATTTAAGACAAACATCTAGGCCTAGTCTTATATTTAATATACTTTTTTCAAACATTTTAAAACCTAAGACAAAACAAGTACTAGGCCTATTCTAATATTTAACGTATTATTTTCAATAATCTATTATAAAATGTTAAACATATAAAGGATATATTTGACTAGAGTAGTTGAGTCACATGACTAGAGCAGTTATTAAATATTGTGAGTGATATATATATATAAATCACTAATTCTCTGCACTCATATATATATATATATGAGTGCAGAGAAGTAGTGATGGGCATAATCGAATGATTTTAAGAATCGAATAATCATTCGATTCTTTTAAAAATAATCGAATGAATTGAAAGAATCATTCGAATGATTTTGAGAAGTAGTAAAGAGTATGTAATAATCGAATATTTACTACTTCTAAAAGTAGTTACTAGTTGCTCATTTTGCTTTGTGCTACTATTCTCTTTACCCTGCTGTCGAATCTCCCAGCACACATTCCTTTGCAGCTTATCAACACTTTTCTATTACTGCATTTAGTTCCTTGTGACAATGTCAAAGATCAAAGTACAGCCACAACAAAATACTAAACAGTGAGTAAAAGTAAACGCATTTCTCAAATAAGTAGCTCGCAGTTAATCTAAATACTTTTGCGTACGATTAATAATTAAACAAGGAACATACGTTTCCCTTTGTGTTTTTAAACGCAAAGTCGAAATATTTTACCCTTTAATATTTCCTAAACTAAACATAACAAGAATATATAAGCTTACAATCGTAAAATTATTTCAGTGAATAAAATTATAATACGATCTTAATATTACGGCCGGGCAATATTTTATTAAATACATAAGAAGTATATACTTTTCTACTTAATATATTTAAGTCAACGTTAAAAAAAATTATCTCTCAAACCATTCGTGCTATATGCGATTAGTTAGTTAGGAAGGTAAAATTTTAAGGAAATGAAAAAGAACAATCCACGTAGTAAGGGAGAGTGGGGGAATCATGCGCGGCGTGTAATCGTGCGCACCAAGATTTTTCATATTCCGCGGTATTATTAGTGACTCCGACTGGTGCTGCGCTCTTGTTTTTGCTATGCACAACAATGACGTACAATCATAGTTTCGCCATTTCCTTTTTCAAGGGCGTGGGAGCTGGATTACAAAAACAGTGTTGTGTCTTGAAATTTTCATTCTTCACAAAATAACAAGGTGAGACTACAGTTCTCATTTAATTATATTTATCTAATTGTATTCTTAAATTGCAGCATTTACTGTTCTTTTACACGTATTCATATTTATTGTATACATTGCTGGTGTCCTTGTTATAAATATGTTTTGTTTTGAAACTGCTATGGGGTAATGATGCGCAGTAACAGTGTAGGTGCGCACAGTTCCCCCATACACAGTTAAATGCGAAGCGATATTAATGCCAAACTGATCCGTGTTTGTTCTCAGATGCCGAGAAATTACATTCGGAAAACTCAGATAAACTCTTACACACCAGAAAATTTAAAAAGGCAATTGATGCAATAAAAAACAATGGCAGGAAAATAAGGGAGGTTGGGAGAAGTTTCAATATACCAGAGTCAACTCTAAGGAAACAGCTTCTAAAAGATCGGCCTGTTCCTCCTCGTCTAGGTCGTAAAGGTGTATTCTCAAAAGAAGTGGAGACAGAATTAAAGGACTATATTCTGACACTAGCTAAATTATTATTATTATTATTATTATTGTGGTTTAGAGGCCCATCGACACATCGAGGTCATTAGGGCCTTGAAATATATTTAAAACATAATAAAATCCCGATAGGGGAGAGATATAATCATTCACCACCTGAGATACTCCATAGGAGTGCTCAAATGGACTCAAAGTACAATTGAGTGAAACACCTGCTAAAAAAAACCACAGGTGTATCACTCTAATAAAAAACAAAACAAACAATATTAAAACAATATATTAGTTAAAAAGACAAAACTAACATGTTAAAATAGTTATTTTATTGAAGTTTGTTAAAATGGATAAAACGACAAGACAAACACATTAAAGTATACTAAAATGTTAAAAAGGTCTCAATATGAGATAAAATCCAGATGAGCCACTTTATAAAAGTGACTCAAATGGCATTAAAAAGATCCGCCTGGCGTATAAAACGGAGTAAACAAATAACTCCATCCGCACTATCGCGTAATAAAAAACGTAAGTCACCTTTAAAATCAAGAGCCAGACGGATAGGGGCTAGTTTGCGACACTCCACCAAAATGTGATGCACACTAAGGGGAGTATCACAAAACTCACACACTGGAGGTGGATCCCCTCTTAGTAAAAAACTATGGGTCAATGAAGTATGCCCGACGCGGAGTCTCGTCACGATGACCTCCTCTCTTCTAGACTTTCGTATAGAAGAGGGCCATCGCGACACACCGTCCCTGATGGACCGCAGCTTGTTCTGAGCAGGGGTCGAGACCCACTGCTCGTGCCAGGTGCGTAAGACTCCACGCCGAACATAACCCTTTAGATCTAAAAACATGACACCCAGACTCACCTCCGGAGGCAGGCGTGCTGCCTCCTTGGCTGCCTGGTCCGCCAGATCATTTCCTGGAAGACCAGCGTGACCAGGAATCCAGCAAAAGGCGAGCCGGGTGCTTAATGAATCAATTTTAAAAATTTGCTCATGTATCATCTGCACGAGGGGATTCCATGAGTAGAGAGTGGACAATGCCGACAGAGCACTCATGGAATCCGTGCAGATGAGGACAGAACGGTGACTACTTCGGTAAACAAAACACAAAGATTTAAAAATGGCATATAATTCAGCCGTAAAAACACTGGTTTCATTAGGTAAACCAAATTTAAAATTGGATCCTTCCACAACAAAAGCACATCCCACGGAGACTCCAGATTTAGAGCCATCAGTGTAGATGCGCTCAAATCCGTGAAAGCGAGTGGAGAGGAGCTCATTAAAGGTCCTCTCATATACAAAGTTTGGGGTGGTCGCTTTAGGGAACTTGGCAAGATCAAAATGGCATTTCGGAGGGCGTATCTTCCAGGGAGAAACTCGACCTGGTGATGTGGGGATAGCCTTTGGCAGGACTATCCCACACGTGTCGAAAACCGATAGCATCCGGATCCCAACCGGCCTTGTACTACGCCATTTAGTTTCATACAAGACACGGTTAGGGGGATGAAACACAGGGCGGTAAGCAACATTATTTGGCATGCAATGCAGTTTCGACACGTAAGATGCCAGGAGACAAGACCGCCGGTAAGAAAGAGGGGGCTCACCGGCGTCGGCACAGATGCTGACGACTGGACTGGTACGAAAAGCACCAGTAGCCAGTCGAATGCCAGCATGGTGGACGCTATCGAGCATCTTTAACGCCGAGGGTCTAGCGGAACCATATACAAAACTGCCGTAATCAAGTTTTGATCTCACCAAGGCTCTATAGAGGCGCATCAAGGTTTCCCTATCAGCACCCCAAGAGCGACCACTCACAACTTTAAGTAAATTCAAAGCTTTAACACACCTCGCTTTCAGGTCTTTGATGTGGGGGATCCAAGTTAGTTTAAAATCGAATAAAAGTCCCAGGAACCTTACGGTCTCGGAGAAAGGTAAAACAACGTTGTTCATTAAAATATTGGGGGCTGGCTGAATTCCGCGTAATCTATGGAAGTGGACGACAGTCGTCTTGGCCGCAGAGAAACGAAAACCATTACGATCTGCCCACAACCATAGATTGTATACAGCGAGTTGTATCTGTCGTTCAGCCCTGTGGAGACTTGACGAACTGCAATAAATTGCGTAGTCATCCACAAAAAGGCATGAACGAACAGGTAAGCGCACGTTGTCTACAATGCTATTTATCGCAATAGCGAACAACGTGCAGCTCAAAGGACTTCCCTGGGGCACCCCATTTTCTTGAGTAAAATCATCGGATAAGGTGTTGTTTAACCTTACCCGGAAGTGTCTATCCGACATAAAATTAGCTAAAAAAATAGGGAGGCTCCCCCGGAACCCCCAATTAAAAAGGTTTTTTAAGATGCCGTAACGCCATGTAGTATCGTACGCCTTCTCCAAATCAAAGAAAACCGCCAAATGATGCTGTTTATGGAGAAAGGCATCACGAACAGCAGTCTCAAGACGGACGAGATGATCAACCGTGGATCGGTTACGGCGAAAACTACATTGAATATTGGATAGCAGATTGCGGGATTCTAAACACCATATAAGTCGTTTATTTATCATTTTTTCTAATATTTTGCATACACAGCTAGTTAAGGCTATCGGTCTATAACTAGTTGGCTCTAATTTATCCTTGCCACTTTTATATATTGGGATAACGGTTGCTTGCCTCCACAGTGTTGGGAATTGACGAGATTCCCAAACACAATTGTAGAGGTCTAAGAGGAACGCCCGTCCAGCAGGGGACAGTTGGCGCAACATTTCATAATGGATATCATCCGGGCCAGAAGTTGAATTGCCCGCCTGGGACAGGGCATAAGTAAGTTCCTCTTTAGTAAAGGGGGAGTTATAATCCTCCCCCCGACTTTGGCCAAAATCAATAGTAAGGCGCTCGATGCTGCGCTTATGCACCGCGAACTCGTTAGAGTAGCTCACAGTGCTAGAAATATTGGCGAACATCGAGCCCAATACATTGGCGACCTCCATAGGGGAGGAGACAAGTGAACCGTTTGACATAAGTGCGGGTATATTATAAATGTTATTTTTGCTACTACGTACTTTACGAATGTGATCCCAAACCTTAGTTGTGGGAGTGGAAATAGTAAGGGTAGAAATAAACTGTCTCCAAGACTCTCTTCTGCTTTCTCGAATGATACGGCGAGCTCTAGCACGTAGAATCCGGAATAACTCCAGATTCTCCGAAGTAGGACGTCGATGAAACAGACGTAGGGCCCTTCGACGGTTAGAAATAGCCAGCCGGCACTCCTCGTTTCACCAGGGAACAGGACGGTGGCGCGGGTTTGGCGAGGATTTAGGGATGGATGCCCTCGCCGCCGCTATGACCGTCGAAGTAAATTGCCCAGCCTTAACATCGACGTCAGGAGGATGGGGTTCGTCGAATACGGCGAGCTCGCGGAATTTATCCCAATTAGCACGTTTGAGAACCCATTGGGGGAACCTTGCTGTACTGGGAGGATCTTTAACTTGTGAAAGCAGAATGGGAAAGTGATCGCTGCCACATAGGTCCGAGTGAACCTCCCAAAGGAAGTGAGCAGCAATCCCGGGGCTACATAGGGCTAAGTCGATGGCAGAGGATACACCATTAAAGGTGGAGAAATGTGTCTGGGTCCCGGTGTTCATTAACACCAGTCTCCCGAGACAAGAATATCCTCTACCATCCTCCCGCGGGTGTCTGTAAAATTAGACCCCCACACCAGGTTATGTGCGTTAAAGTCCCCAAGATGATATAGGGGGCGGGAAGTTGTATAAAGAGGGCCTCTAGAGTCCTCTTGGAAACACGTTCACCTGGTGGGAGGTAAATGCAGCATACGGTTACCTCCATAGGAAGGGAGGCTCTGACAGCAATCACTTGGAGATCAGAAACATTATTAATATTCTTATGATATATAGTGCTTCGTGCGAATATAGCCACACCTCCGCTAGCCCGATCAAAGAAAGGCTTGTCGGTACGATACACATCGTACCCACGAAGCATCGGGTTGTCAGTTGGGCGGAAGTGGGTTTCCTGCAAACACAAGATGGGAGGATGCAGGGAAGAAATTAGTAGTTTAATTTCCTCTGCACGAGCATAGAAACCCCTACAATTCCATTGTAGTAGCGACATTATTTATTATTATATAATTTAATTAAATATCCTCACAATCCATAACACTATCCTTTAAAAATAAAAATTTATTGAGGACTTTTTTAGGTCCTCTTGCTTTTCCCAATCTCTCTTGGACCTCCCGCTTCAGGAGAGGCTTTGGTTTGTCCTGTAGAGACTGGGACGGGAGATCCTTACGCGAAGGCTTTGTTAAAGCCTTCGAAGCTTTTTTTAAAGTTATTTTTTCGGCGGTCCTTCGCTGGTCCTTCCCCAAGGCACCAGTGGGACTCGCCTTTGCGACCTCGCCTGTACCACCACTCATCCCGACCTCCGGCGTTCCTGAGGCGGGGTTGAGCGGCTCGACAACGGTCGCAGATGGTTTAGGACCCCGAGGAGGACTCGGGGGTGTTCCTCGAGTGGGGCTCGGCGGGGTTCCTCGAGGAGGACTCGGAGGGGGTCCACGAGGAGGGTTCGGAGGGGTAGGGGGTGTTCCCCGAGGAGGCCTCCTCGGGGGTAAAGGTGGTGGAGGCGACTTCGGCGGGGGTGTCGCCCCATGTACTAATTTTGGCACCACCATAGATGGTGCTGGCTGTCTTTTAGTGTCTCGAGTAGAGACGATTGGCACAGGTCGTGTAGGCGTTTTGGCGATATTAACTGCGCAATGACAGTTGGGGCAATTTATGTTCTGGCTTACAATTTGACTATAAGATGTCTGAAATACCGGAGCTTTGTGACGTTGTCACAGACATAATGCAAACATGGACGATCTGGCTCACCTGATCTGGTCCCCTTTGACTGGGCTGGATCTCGACTTCATGAAACACGCGCACACAACTCCACTCAACATCACGCGGCTTACTGACCGCCCGTGGCTCGAGGCCCGATTAGAGCAAGACTCGGACAATTGAACATCAAGATGCGCTAACCCGTATGCGCCGACGGTTGTGTTCGAGTGAAACAAGACTCATCCACCGGCGCGTGATTTGAAATTATCACGAGAATAATCGAGATTTCTGTCGAAGCAACGTACACCCCTCTCCTTCGTCCCAGTGTGATTCCCGCCGTTTGTGAACACGTGATTGACTTTGTACAGTATATAACGGCTGGACTGTGTAGTGATGTCACTCATTTCTCTGCACTCGATTAGGTGAGACACTTGTCTTAGATTTAGACGTAGGTCGTTGTTCGACGTTTTCTAAATTATGTTTGGGTTAAATTGTTCAAAATTTAAGTTTCAACTTTAAATATAAATCATGATTACTAATAGCTATATTTCTCTGAGACTGCAGGATTTGCCTGTCAGCCATTATGGTTTATGCGCTAGCTTTTTCTTTGTACTTAACGTTGTGTCCGCCTCACGGACGGGTTGGAACTTTAGCATGGCGCCATCTTGAGGCGCTAATGGAACTTTAGCATGTCGCCATCTTGGGGCGCTAATTATTTCTGTTTAACGTGTAACTTATTTTAAAATAGTTGTTCTGCTTGCTAAAGGTTAAAGATTTGTTACGATTGTGATTCCTTTTAAATTGTTACTCAACTCGGGGGGCGCGAGCCCGTGCACCCAGCACATTGGTTATTACAATAATAATAATTAGATTGAACTAATTTGATTGGGATCTATTGTAACAGGTTAGGTTTAGGTAAATCATTTTCTCTGTCGCGCCTTACAATGGCAGTCTATTATAAAACTTCATACTTATGTCAATATAGTGTCGGCATCGCCAGGTCGTGTAGACCTATACCTATTACTTGTATTTAACTTTCCTGCTAGGTTAGTCGCCTTCTGCGAGGGTCAATTTAATTATGACTACGTTGGTATTAATCATTCTGTTTTCTCTTAACGACTTGGGGTCTTGCCCCTTTATTTATTGTTTACTTCGGCCCTTATCGGCCAGTCACTCGACTTTCCTAGAGTGCCTCGCTCTTGTATGTCTGCTAGTTGTTTGTAGAATAAAATAAACTCTCTTGTAACTTACCTACCTTTTATTTATTGTAATTTGAACCTATCAAATCATATGAAGGGGGGGGTTACAGCTTGACTGGATACATATTCCTTGCGGGCCTGGGCATAAGGGATCTTCTTTTCACATTGGATCTCCAGGACTTTTTTCTCCACCTTCCATTTCGGACAGGTCCGAGACCAAGCAGAATGCGGACCCTTGCAGTTGATGCAGCACTTAGGAGACTCACGCGGTGTATCGTGAGCCTCCTGTCCGCAATCCGCACAGGTTGGCCTTCCACGGCATCTCAGCTTCGTATGCCCAAATTCCTGGCACTGAAAACAACGCCGAGGGTTAGGGACATACGGCCGGACCCTGAGCACGTGGAAGCCTGCTCGAACCTCCTTTGGGAGGATTGGAGTCGCAAAGGTGAGGATATATGTATCCGTCTTTTTCTCTTGTCCGTTCTTTTTGTTAATGATACGGTAGACCTCGGTGACATGCTGGGGGGAAAGCTCCTCACAGATATCCTCAATGCTTACACAGTCGAGGTCATAACAAGTGACCACTCCCCTGCAAACATTGAGGAACCTGTGGGGCTCTACCTTCACCTCTATATTTGCCATATTACTCACCGGTATTTCGGAGATCGCCATAATATTTGTGGATTGAGTGTCGGTCATAGTCTGAATCATAATGGTGCCATCACGCAGTTTCCTTATTAAGACGTCAGATTTTGCTGCTCCATTTATCACTCTTTCGAGGATAAATGGGCTGACACGTTTTAGATCTTCACTTTCATTCACTCGAGACATCACCAGGAAGCGGGGCTGGGGCCTCACCACTTCCTGGCTTTTTATCAAAACAGGGCTGGACGGCCTTACCCGTTTCCGCCTCTTATCATTAATACGGCCCTGTGAGGGGCCGGGCAGTAAGATGCCAGCAGAACTTGGCAGTACGGTGCCAGCGGACAGTAAGGTGTCAGCTGTGACAATACACTCAGTCATGAGTTTAAGGACAACCTGCAAAAGTACTCGGATCGTAGACCCAGGTTGATCCCAGTTGGTTCTACCACATAGGGCCCTGTTAACTCTTCCGACGAGAGGCTCCATACGACGCTAGACATGACAACCTTCATATGGAGCATCGCCGGAAGGGAGGTCACCGCAGCAAGTGTATGCAGGAAAGTGCCAATTTTACGTCTGGAACCCTCATGAACGCAACCGGTCTTTTCTCAAGGTAGGGTACCCGGTTGTCATCCCTAAGGCCCTTCTACCAAGATATTACAACCGGCGCACTTTCACTCAGGAGCTCAAAGCGGTGGTATCCAATATTAACCGAGAAGAGCCGTGTTAGATGCCAAGGTCGTCAACAAAGGGGCCAAAGATCTCTGTGCAGGATTTAACGGCAGGGGAAGGGAAGAAAGAAGGAAGGAAAGAGAAGGTGGAAGAAGGAAAATAGAAAGAGAAGGAAAAGAGGGAAAGAAAAAGAAAGTGAAAGGAAAGATGTAGGATAGGGTTGTCCTGCACGAGGTACATCCTGCACAGATGCCTCCCCTTTTAGTCGCCTCTTACGACAAGCAGGGTTACTGCGGGACTATTCTAAACCCCGTCCCGCAGGGGGAAAGTAGCTCAAGAAAAGAAAAGAATTATAGAAGAAGAAAAAATCAGAGATTAGAAATAAATCTGGAAATGTGGTGCGAAGGTGCTTCGACCAATTATCACAACACAAGAAGAGGAGAGGAAAAAAGAAAATAAAGAAGCAACGAACATCCGTGTCATCCGAAGTAGACGGTTCCACACTTAGGGATGATGAAATGGACAAAGCGGTCCTAGCAAAAACTGGCAAAGAACCTAATGAATTGTGTTTTATCTGTGGAGAAGTTGGAAGAGACAAGGAATTGTGGTACAGGTTGTTTCGTGCTCATCTTGGATTTATGCGGAGTGCATGGAGTTGATAC
>JBCFYV010002108.1:0-88129 GCA_039000515.1 Timema cristinae
GCCCCCCCGGCCTTATATTTAATAACAGAATTCCAAAAATGTTTTGGATGTTTTCATTCAAAAAGTTCAATATACAGGATCTGATTTACAATTAGCATCATCTAACAAGTTTTTACTTTTTAATTATTTGTTTAAATTTATGCCTTGGTGGGTGACAGCATTTCTCATTTGACACTTTCCAAACATATTTTGGTCAACATAAACAACAGTAGCCTCAATCTGCTGGTTGGACCAGCTTCCTTGTTTCATTTTCTATAGTTTTATCTTCATCCATCATTCTGATCTGGTTAGCTAAAATGACGTTTGTATTTAACTGATTCCCTGCAACCCATTCAGCATTTAAGCGGTAAAAATAAAGATGACCAACAATACTTGAAGAATATTTCCAGGATCAAGTAAAAAAAGATAGTTAGAAAAGTTCTAAATTTAGACCTTATAAATGGTAAGGTCCTAATATAACAGAATTTATGTTTCATAAAAAAACTGCGAATAGAAGAAAGTGACCTTTCAAATGCAAGATGAGGTAAATATTGCATTTTTTATAAAATATATACTGTTATCCTACACCTCTTGGGGCTATATGCAAATTATATCTTTTACAAAAATTTGGGTTTATTTCTTGATTTAATTTTTATTGTTTTAGCTAAATGTAATCTCCCTGCCCTAGATTGGAAATGTTGTTTTAAAACTAACATAATAGTGTTGGAAGAAGCTAGCGAAAGAACCGGTCTATTTTTAATTTGTTATAAGTTAGTAAATTTTAAAAACCCGAAAACCGCTGAGAACTCAAAACAACTGTCCTTGTTTTGCAATTGAGCCGTTTTTAATTATAACTGGTTCTGTTTTAGAGCTATCGAGACTGACAAAATAATATCTTTAAGAGGGTCACTGCCCGTTTTCAGGGCCACGTGGATTATAATATTGGGTCATCGGGTACTTGTGCGAGGGAAACGTCGTGCCAAGGTACCAGTGTTGGAATCTGTGAGAGTGCCAGTCAAACCTCGGTTAGTATTACTTACTAAACCAGTTCTTCATGACTTCACGTAAAAGTCCTTATATCTTTTTAACATCTTTTTAACCAAAATTTGTATAGCTCATATGTTATTAATAAACCCTAAAAACCAAAACCCTCTATAAATTATGAACTCGCACATCTATTTTGTCCCTGTCCCCGTCCTCCCCACAAGCTTTTCCCGACAGGTTAGGGCCCGCAAAGAAGGTAGTGACATAAGGTTGAATTGGTTACAAATGGGAGATGGATCCTAAATTAAAGTTACTATCCATATTAATGCATTTAAACCCTATTCATGAATCTTTTAAACTATTTTATTTAGAATGCCTTGTTTAGAAGCCAACCTGATGTATCAAATGCATCTCTCTTTGCACTCACACAAACATTCTTACATAGTGAACACTCTAAAGTAGAAATTTTTTCTAGAAAGCACCTCAAAAATAAATTATATTTTCTTGCGGTAAAGATTCGTGTATTTTACTAATATTGATATTAGTATTTTTTTAAATTCATATTATTTTTCATGTGACAGCTGTAATCACATGACTTGACGTATCAATATAAAAAAACTTCTCTAGTAACCCTTTTAAAAAGTAAAAAAAGTATTTTACTATGAGAATCTGACTGTAGTTAGAGCCATATAAAGCACTGAGACATATCACTATACATGCACAAATCTTAAGTTATGATAAAAATAACTCCAGATAGCTTACCAGAGGCACTTATATTTGTGATTTTTCATGCATCCCCCAGCCCCCCACTAACTCCACCCCCAAATCTTGGCCTGACTACAGCCCTTTATGGAACACTAAGCCATCTGAAACCTCTTAATCATCAGATTCAATAGAACTTTTTCTTTACTCTTCCATTTTTCCTTGCCGTTTCCCCATTATTAGGAGGGGAAAGTTTTCCCCGGGTAACACTTTCTCCAATTTTTCTGGACATATCACTCATGCCGATTTACATAAGTGTCATGCATTTTTTAGATCATCAACAAGTCTCAGATAAAAAATTAAAATTAAAAGCCTCCATGATGTACTCCTAATTTTCAAACCAGACATTCTTCCCATACCATTTCCTTTTTTTTTTTTAACAAAGGGGGGGAAATTCTACATTTCTTAAACCAAAACCCAAACTTAAACTTTCCTTTTAAAAGCAGGGTGAAATAAATTCAAACTTGAAAATGTGTATTTTAAAGCCAACTCTTCCCTTTTGAGCTCTCCTCCATTCTCCAAAATTTTCCCAGGGGACCTTCATTGATAAGTAGCCTCATCTGAGGGGGGTCGGGGGGAAAAGATGGGGGGAAACCAAACTAATATTTTTTCTTGCGGGGGTTTAGATCGTTAAGATTGTGGGGGAGGAAAACTATGCCCAATTTAAAACCTTTTAAAAAAAGTACCAACAAAAATGGAGCAATTCCCCTTTGGCATTCCACAAACATACATGTTGAATTTTTGACGAGTTTAAAGACCTTTCCAATTATTTCTCCCCTTTTTAAAAAAACTTATTTCCCAGATCACCGAAAATTTTATCTCACTTTTTTTCCAAACCCTTAGGGGGGTTGACCCCTGAATTATCCTATTAAAAAAAAATCTTGAATTTTGTTCTATTTAATTTCTGCAAACTTTACTCACCAATTCTTTTTAAGAATGATTATCCCCCATTGTTGCCAATTTGGGAAAACGCAAAACTTTTGGGTTATTATCTTTTTTAAAACAAAATTCTACTTTACCAGTTTTTGAAAACAAAATTGGGGACAGAATTTTCAATTTCTGACAGTTTGTCTGCCCAAACCTTTTATCAAATAAACTTTTTTTTCTTTTTTTTATGTATTTCTGGGAGTAACATAAAAGTCACAGCACTTTGATTTTTGCACCTGAATGAAAATTTCCCGCTTTTTAAAATTTTTTTGGGAGTAAATCACAACCCCGGGCCCCAAATTTTTCCAGTTGATTTTTGGGCATTCTGTGCTTTTATACCTACACCATAGTATTAAATAAATTTAAAAATTGGGGTATCATAATAAAGAATTTAAAAGCAAATTAAACTTAGCAAATGACTCCAGCCAATTTTACCCCAAAAACTAGTAAAATAACAAAACTCAACACTGATTAAAAATAACCAAACAAAAAAGCCGGGCAAAATGATATTTACTTTTCAATCTAACAAATCAGGAACAAGAAAAGTACTTATTTAACTTATAGTTTTTTGGTGTTTTTCCTAACAGGAAAAATTTTTTAGGGTTATAAAACACGAAAAAAAAAGTAATTAATAAAATTTCTGCCATTTATTTTATACTATAAAAATTTAGTCATATTTTATTACCCTTATGAGTTATTATAAACAATATCTGCAACCTTTTTTGTTTCCAAAGTTTTTCAAACGGGCCAAAGTCCCCCAAAAGAGACCCATTTTTTACTAACCAAAAAAAAATTTCTTAACCTTCAGTACCTTAAATATTACAAAGAATCATTTTTATCTAAATCACTAAAAAATTTTCACCAACCCCCAAAACCCTTTCCCAAATTTTTAACGGCTGACAACATGGGCACAAGGAACTCACAGTGGGTTTGCGTATCGTTTTTTAGCAAATTTTAGTAGCTTCAAAAACCCGATGGGGAATTTGGGTTTTGCCTACTTACTAATTTTAAAAACTATCTGATTTCCCTCGTTATTACGATACACAAAACAAAAAGGGCTCTTTGGCACATTGGAAAAATTTTTCCGGCCGAAACTTTGTAAAGTAAATAACTGCGTTATCTGAAAGTTTATGGGAATTTTCCGGAACCCCCCAAATCAAAAACCCCCCCCCCCCCCCTTGGGGCCCTTTTCTTTACATCCCAGAAAAACCATGGATCACAGGGAGTGGCGGTTTTTTTTGTTTTTCTAATTAACTACTCAAAGAAAAACACTGTAAGAACTTCATAGATTTTTGGGGCTCACCCAAATTTTTACCTGCAACAAAAGAAAGGGGACCCGTTAAACCCCCTTTTCAAGCCCTGGGGGAAAGTTAACTTAAAATTTTTTTAACCCATTTCTAAATTTAAATTTTTTTTAAAATTAAAATAACTTTTTGTTTCACTGTAAGACGTTTGAAAAAAGAAAACATAAGTATAAATGGTACCCCAATGGAAATTTTACCCTACAACACAAAGTAAGTAGTTAAAATGTCAATAAAAAGGTATACTTTTAAACCCAAAACTTTTCTACAAAAAAAATTAATTTTAAATTTTTAAATCAAATATAACCAAAATAATAACAAAAAAGTAATGGAAGATCAAAAGAATTTGTAAAAAAATTACTTATAAACAAAACAATACCTAAACAACACTAAAACTACTGGTTTTATTTGATAAAATTTAAAGTAAAAGTAAATTTATAGTATTTTTTGATATTGAAAAATTTATTGTAAAAACCAAAGATAAGTTTGTAAAAAGAGCTTTGTGGGTAAAGAGGAAAAAATTTCTGCCCCCTGAATTACTACCACTTTCATTTGTGACGAATTTAAAAAAATGGGTTTTTTCATGTATTTCATTGGGGACATCCCCCTCGCGATTTTCAATTAATAACCCCATTGGGTATTCACTTCCCTTGGGTTTAAGGTTTTGGTAGAGAAATTCTCATTCAAATTTGCATAAATTTTTTTTTTTTGGATGATTTTCTGTAGTAAATGTTAAAATTTTAAAACAGCAGAATGTTTTTTGATACACTCTGCCATCGGTTTCCCTTTTTGTAGGTTTTAGGCCGTCTTTAAAATTACAAACAAAAATTTTAATAAATTCCATTCAAAATCAAGCCTCGGGTCTCTTGGGCTCAAAAAGAAAATAAAGAATCAAAGAACTTCCCTTTTTTTCAGGATCTCATTCTGACATCCCCCCGACGGGGGTTAAAAAATCCCCCCTTTCCCCCCCTTTCGAAAACGACTAAAAGGGGGGGTTTTTTTTTGCAACGTACCTCGTGGGAAAAAACCCTTTCCCCAAAATTTTTCCCTTTCACCATCTTTTTTTATACCTTTACTTCCCCCCTTTTTTTTTTACTCTTCCCCCTTTGCTTTAACCCACCAAACCCTTTTTTTTCCTTTTCCCCCCCCTTTATCCTGCACAAGGCCCTTTTTCCCTTTTCCCTTGACACCCGGGAACTACCCGCCTTCTTGGTTTTTTATTGGGTACCACTGCCTTAACCCTAAATGAAAGTCCCTTCAAAACCTTTTTAAAGGGGGTTTGGATGACAATAACCGGGAAACCCACTTTGTAAAAGATCGGGTTTCTTCATGAGGGCCCCACTAAAATTTTCAAATTTTCCCCAACAACCCCCTTCTGCGACGACCTCCGTCTCAGCGAATTTCCCATCGAATTGTCTTTTCTAAACCGGGCGTAAACCTCTCCCGGGCAGTTTTTAAAAGGGGCCCTATGTGTAGAACCAAAATTATCACCCCTGGGGCTACAACCATATTTTTTAAATTTTTCCCCCCTTTCGGCATGCCAAAAAAATTGTCGCCGGGTGGGAAACGTACTGCCAAAAACCCCCCTGGGAACTCACTGCCCCCCCTTAAAAGGCCGTAATTTTTGATAAAGGGGGAAAAATAAAAGGGGGGTCCCCCCCATCGATGGGAAAAAACCAGGGAAATGTGACCCCACCCCCTTCCTGGTAAAGTCCGCAGAAAAAAACAAAGCCCAAAGCGAAAAAACCCATTTATCCCGAAAATTAAAATGTTAGCACTCGGACTACAATAAAAAAACGCGGAGGGCACATAATAACAGACAACAACTGACATCTAGTCCTCAAGTATAAAAAACTCAAAACCGGGGAAAAATACTCCTATACGGGGGGAAGGGGAACCCTCCAGGTTCCTCAATTTTTTTTTAAAGGGATTTCATTTGCTATACCTCGACTGCTGAAAAATGGGGATACTTAGGACTTTCCCCCAACCGTAAAGGGAAGTGTACCGTAGGGCACTAAAAAGAAGGGACAAATAAAAAAACTGACACTATACCAAACTTTGCGACACCTCCCTTCCAAAAGGGGGTCCAGCGGCTTCCAGGGCCAGGTCCCCGATTCCCAATCCTAGGGCTTTTCATGTCGGGAATTTGGCAACAACTGCGATGCCGTGTAACCGACCTTCATTTGGCAAGAGCTCACGAAACACCTTGATCTACAATTCTCCATAAACTGAAGGGTCCACCCTGCCGGGTCTGGGGCCTGTCCAAATAAGGGTAGAAAAAAAACCGGGGAATTTAAACCCAAAAAAAAAGATCTCATACCCACACGAAAGGGAAAAAGCACTAGTCAGGCTTCATTTCCCAAACATCTAACCAAATCACCCAAAAACTTAATTTCCCCAATTGCCATTGCGCATTAACTCGCTAAAAATCTCGTACCGGGCCTTTGGGTCTTTTGCCGAACACCGATTAAAAAACCCCAACCCAAGGTTCCCCCAAAAATGCGTTTGGCCAACACCCCTAATCCCTCTCCCCCCCCCTGTCCCAAACCGAGGGGGGCTCCTGGGGGAACCCCCTCCCGACCCCCTCCAAACCCCCACCCCCCTCGGGGAAAAACCCCGAGCCCCCCTGGGGGAAATAAATTCTGCCCACGTTGAGTCGCTCTTCTCGCCTCTGGCCACCAGACCCCGGGGGATATGCGAAACAGTGGGGCCTAAAACATCCACTTTGCCTTGAAAAGGGACCACGAGTCCCGCCAAATAAATAATATTAAGAAAGCTCAAGCCTTAACAAACCCTTTCGCCAGGACCCGACTACCCCTGTCCAAAATAAAGCAAAACCCTTTCCCTGAACGGGGGTCCAGGAGAGACAAAAGGGGCAAGAGGACCTAAAAAAGGCCCCAACCAATTTTATTATTAAAAGTGACAGGGATTGCGGGATAACTAAATTTTAAATTTAAACTAATTAAGCTACTACAATGGAATTGTGGGGGTTTCTATCTCGGTAATGAAATTAAACAAAAAATTTTTTCCCTCACCTTTCCACTTGTTTTGCGGGAGACCCACCTCCCCCAAATGACAACCCACTTCGGGTACATGTACGTCCCCGACAACCCTTTTCTTTGATCGGCAAACGGAGGGGCTATATTCGCACAAGCCATAATATCACACAAAATTTAATATCTTTCTGATCTCCAATGATTGCGTCAAGTCTCCCCCCCTTTGGGATAACAATATGTTCATCTACCCCCCCGGGGAGAGCGTGTTCCCAAAGGGACCCTAGGGGCCCCTTTTTATACAAATTTTCCCAACTGTCCCCTCGGGACGGCGTTCCTCTTAACCTCTACAAGTTTTTTGGGAATCTCCAATTCCCAACCTATGGAGGAAACAACCGTTTCCCAAATTAAAAGTGGCAAGGATAAATTAACCCAAACTACATAGCCCCATACCTTAACTTTGTGATGAAAAATATTGGGAAAATGACAAAAAAATTTATAGGTACTAAATCCCGCAATCTGCTACCAATATAAATGTGGTTTTCGCCGTAACCGATCAAGGGGGATCACCTTGTTCGCCTTGAGACAGCGCTCTGACGTTTTCCTCCATAAACCACCTCTTGCTGTTTTCTTTGATTTGAGAAGCTTACACACCCCCCGGGGTACGGCTTTTAAAAAAAACCCTTTTTTAAAATTGGTTCCGGGGGAACCCCCTTTTTTTTTATACTAATTTTATTCTGATAGACTCTTCGGGTTAATTAAACAACACCTTATCCAATTTTTATAAAAAGGGGGTGCCTCGGGGTATTTTTAAACTGTACTTATTCCTATCGCGATAAATACATCGAGACAACTCGCTTACCTTTCTTCAACCTTTTTTGGAATCCCAAAATTTATTGCAGTTCATAAATCTCCACAGGCTGAACGACAATACAACTCGCTGAAAAAATCTGGGGTTTGGGGGCATCCGTAAGGGTTTCGCTTCTCTGCGCCAAAACACGTCTCCATTTCCAAAATTACGCGAATACACCACCCCCCCAATATTTTAATGAACAACTTTTTTACCTTTCTCCAAACCCGAAAGGGTTTCCGGGGACTTTTTTTTATTTTAAATAACTTGATCCCCCACATAAAAGACTTGAAACGAGGTCTATAAAACACTAAACCTGCCAAAGGTTATTCGGCCGGGGGTGCGAAGGGGAAACCTTGACCCCTCATAATTTTTGGGTGATAAAAACTTGATTACCAAATTTTGTTTAGGGTTCCGCTAACCCCGGGCTTTTAAAAAGCTCATAGCCCACCATGCTGGCTTTCGACGGCACGGGTCTTTTCGTACCAGCCATCGTAGCACTGTCCACCCGGGGGCCCCCCCTCTTTCTTACCCGTTTACCTCCCTCATTTTACTTCCCAAAACTGCACTCAGCCAATCATGTTGCCTACCCCCCTTTTTTTCATCCCCCTAACCGGTCTTTATGAAACCAAATGGCGTAGTAAAACCGGGTTGGGGATCGGGATGCTATGGGTTTTTTGAAGGGGGGATAGTCGCCAAGGGTTTCCCAATCCCCGGGCCCGGTTTCCCCGAAGATACGCCTCCCTCAATCATTTTGATCAGCCAATTTCCCTAAATCGACCCCCCAAACTTTTATAGAGAGAACCTTTTAATGAGTCCCTCCACTCCCTTTTCCGGGATTGAAATCACACTGATCTCTAAATCTAGCCCCCCGTGGGATTCTTTTGTTGGAAGGATCCAATTTTAAATTTTTTTACCTAAAGAAACCATGTTTTTACGGCGAATTTTATCCATTTTTTAAATTTTTGTTTTATATACGAAAAGTCACCGTCTGTTCTCATCTACGATTCCAGATCTCTTTTGTTTTGTCCCCTTTATTCCTTTTCCCCCTGCGATGATTCAGAACAAATTTTTAAAAAATTGATTCATTAAGCACCCGGCTCCCCTTTTTGCTGGATTCCGGCACGCTGGGGAATGAACTGGGGGACCAGGCACCAAGGAGGCAGCGAGTTTGCCCCCGGGGGCGATGGGGTTCTTTTTAGATTTTAAGGGGTTTTGTTCCGGGGAGTTTACGAAACCTGGCACGAGCAGGGGGTCTCGACCCCTGCCAAACAACTGCCCCCATCAACGTGTTCCGATGGCCCCTTCTATACAAATTTAAAAAAGGGGGAGGTCATCGGACGAACCCCTGGGGCATACATTTCTAATTCACGGTTTTTTACTCAGGGGGATCCACCTCCGTGTAAAATTTGCATGCTCCCCTTAGGTCACCACATTTTGGGGGAGTTCGCAATATCCCCTATTCGCCTGCCCTTGTTTTTAAAGTCCTTCTTTTTTTATTACCGACAGCCTAAAGGAGTTATTGTTTACTCCATTCATACCCGGGGCAATTTTTTTTATCCCTTTTGAGTCACTTTTATAAAGGGCTCATCGGGTTTATCTCCTTTTAGACCTTTTAACATTTAGTAACTTAATTTTTTTGTCTTGTCTTTATCCTTTTTAAAAATTTTAATGAAAAAAAATTTAACATTTAGTTTTGTTTTTTTAACAAATTTGTTTAAATTTTTTTTGATTTTTATTAAGGATACACCTTATTTTTTTTTTACAGGTTTTCACTCAATTGTACTTTGAACCTTTTGACACCCAGGGGTGTCTCAGTGTGAATGATTATATCTCTCCCCTACGGGATTTTATATTTTTAAATTTTTTTAAAGGGCCCTAATACCTCGATTTTCAGGCCCTAACCACAAAAAATAATATTAATAATAATAAAAATAATCATTCTACGGCCTTGTTTACTATAAAATTGTAAAATTGGTTTTCCCAACTCTTTAATGTAATCGTATTTTTCTTGACGGTCTCTTTGGTTGCTCTGTTTTTTTTTGGCCCAAAGCCTTGCGGCGTTTCACCCTCTTCAGCTGATTGCTCTTCAGCGTTTTCAAAAAACTTCAGAATATTCAAGATACATCAATTTTTGAAAAAATATAACTGATAAAAGATGTTACTTGATTTTTTTTTTTCTTCACCAAACCAATTTTAAAATTTACTTTCAATTCAATATAATCTCATCCATTTCGATAGTTTTTGCCGAACATAAATTGTAACAATAAAAAACATGCTCATCAAATCAAAATTAATTATTACACCTCAATAATTCATCACCTTTGTACCCAAAATTGACAAATTAACGATTTTCGTAACACAGTCATCTTAAAAAAATAACTCAAATTTTTTTTAAAAAAATCTGTTATCAAAAATATACATTTAACTTTTTTATAAATAAATTAAATTTTTACTTTTGATGGAATTGTTGGGGTTCGGGATTTTGAGGGGGGCAACTTTTACACCGGGGAAAAAATAATCTGAAATTTTTTGAAACAGCCCCTACCAACATTATCTTACCCACCATTTTTCGATATCAGGGGTGCCCACTTAAATTAGGGGTTTCCCCCTGCATAAATTCTTTAATTTAAAAGAGGGGTGGGGAAAAAATGAAAATTCCCTTTCTCACACAACACATTCATAGTTGTTTCAGGGATTTACATTTGGGGGATTTTTTGGGGGAACCCAAATATACAAAAATTAAACAACACAGGTGTAAAAAAAAAATTGGGTCAGTTTGAAAACCAGATTTCCCTACACCTTGGGAAACAATTTTAAAATAATGGGCTAGCAAATTCCAAACGACTTAATTCTCAAAAATTTTTTAGTCAATAAAATGGGAAAAAATTCCGGTTTTTGGAACCAAAATTAACGCAAATTTTATTATGATTAAAAAAAATTACTTCTCAATTGTCTAGCAATGGGAACAACTTGACTATATTGCATCTTGATTTTTACATTTGGGGCTTTTGGAAATATTTTGGAAGGGGGTATTTAAGAAAAATTTCACTATGTAAAAGCTTTAAACATTTTGTTAAACATGCCACAACCACGTGTAACCCCATAAAACAATAAAACACTTTATACCTTTACATTTATGGGCCCTATTTTAACCCAACACTTCAAAAACATTTATCGGGAAAATGTTTAACGAAAAAAAAGGGTTTTAATAATTTAGGCAATCATAGTTGTCCTTTGGCAAACGCCCAAAACTTTAAAAATTTTACAACCATTAAATGAACTTGCAAAAGGGGGGATATAAAACAATTTTTGCTGTACACTCCCAACTTTTTCTATAAAGATAATTGACCAAAGCACATTTCCGTTTTTAGTTTTGAAAGTAAATAAAAAACCGAGAAAAAAAAAAAAGGTGGGAAAAAAAAGAATTGCCCGGGTTTTTTTAAAAATTTTTGGTAAATTCCTTGTTAAACACAAGATTGTACCATCTAAAAACATTAATTTTTCTTTTTGTTGTTCAAGGGGGAAAAGGGAACACCCGCACTGAAAACTTACTTTTAAACCCAGTTATTTTCATACAACAACTTGTTGATTTCAAGTTTTTTTAATAAAGCCCACCCTTTTTTAAGAAGTGTCTCCTTTTATAAAATATATCCCCGCATTCCCCTTTTTAAATAATGGGGGAGGGGCCCCAGCTAGAGGGAAATTTGGGGCCCGGCAAAAAGATCTTTTCCCCCCACCCCCACCCCCCCTTAAAACCACCCCTTTTTTTTGCCCATCATACCGACGGTGATGGTGTCAGATTTTATTGTATAACCTTTCGAGTAAACTTAGCCTTTTTCAAAAATCTTTCATTATTATTTTTGGCTTCCAAATTTTTGTCCGTTTAAATTTCAAATTTTTATTTAAAAAATAAAAAAATAATATTTTTTCATTAAATGTTTATTAAAATTTAATATCTTTTTTATTTAAAAAACAACTTAAAAAGTAATCTTATTTAATAGCCTGTATTTATTATAACTTAAATAGGGGTAGTATAAAAAAAAAAAATTTTAAATAATGAAAATACTTTTTTTTTATAATTAATTACACCTTAATTACTTAAAAAAAAAGTAGTAACAAATTTTAAAATATAACAATTTTTTTTATACTTAACCCTACATTTTTCACCTTTCTAGATTTCAATACAAAAACATTTACATTTCATCAAATTAAAATTTTAAGCATTTCTTTTCTATTTTAGAATTGCCCATGGTTAAACTGTTGACCCATTTAAAACCCTAATAAATTTTTTATTTTTTTCACTTACAAAACTTTTTTCACCAAAGTATTTGTAAATCAATGTTTTAAAAAAAATTTTAAAGAAAATTTCAAAATTTTGGGTAGATTTCAGGACATTTTTTAGTTAAATTTAAAGGTCAAAAAAGTTGCTTTTTAAAATCATAATTTTTTAAAAAAAAAGAAATTGCCCGAAACTTTAAAAATACGATTTTTCTCCCTCTATTTCAGAAATTCCAATCCTTTTATACTTATTTCTAAGCGTTTTGCACTACTTTTAAAACTTCTACATCATAGTTCAAAATTCCCCCTTAAAAAAAATTAAAGTCATCTAACACTTCTCTAAAACATTTAAAACGCCATTTTTATTTTTTCAAAACTTTGTCTAAAATAACAAGAAAGTCTCTACTGAACTTGTTTTCCTTCAAAACATTTTCCCCACTTTCTTTTTCCCAAACAGTCTTTTCCCCTTTTTTTCCTTTTTTCCAAAAAAAGCAGTCAATTCAAGAGAAGTTGCAGCACAATGTTTTGATGCTTCATCCATAAACATAATCCCTGTATTTCGATTCTTTAAACACTTCAACCATCAAATACTAACGCATTCCTTGGCATATCTTTGTGCTTTGCCGTTCATTCCGCGGGAATTTGATTTAGTATTTTGCCCCACAAACAAGGGGAAAAAACAACTTAAAATTAATTTTTTTTAGGGAAATTTTTACATTTATAAAAATCTAAAAAGTTGTTTAAAAATTTCCCCTAAAACCCCGATGACTTTTCAAAATTGGGGAAAAAATGCAAGAAAAAGAAATTTGAATGCCCATCTGTTATCACAGTGACGTTTGAGAGTGGGGAAAAATTTATTGATAATATTTCCCACCTTTGACACTGAAACAAATAAATTTTACATCCCTCCTCGGGGCGGGAAATTTAGAATAGACCGCAGAACCCCTCTTGCGACTAAAAGGGGAGCTTTTTGTACAGACATACCCCATGCAGGGCAAACCTTTTCCCACAACTTTCCTTTCACCTTTTTCCTCTCCTTCTTTTTTCTCTCTTCTTTTTTTTATTTTTCCCCTCCCTTCTTTTTCTTCCTTCTTTTTCTTTCCCTTTCCCCCGCCATTCAATCCCACATGAATTTTTTTTGGGTTCTCCTTATGACCTTGGTCTAACCTGGCCTCCTCAACAATTACTGAAAACCCTGCAATTTTACCTCTTGTAAAGTGTCCGGAGTAATATCTTTTAGAAGGGTCTTAGGATTTACAATAAACGGGGACCCACCTTTTTTAAAAAAAAGACTATTGGTTTTATAGGGCCAAAATAAAATTGGCACATCCTGCCCCACTTCCATGACCTTTTTTGTGGGCTGCAACGTGGAAGGGTTTTCATCCTACATCGTGTGGGGGGTCCCCCCGGAATTTAAAAAAGCCCCAGGGGATTCCAACTTGATACCTTGGTCTACATCTAAGTCATGCAGGTTTTCCCCCCAAAATAAGCATGCTGATTCCTTTTCGCTGCTAAAAAAACTTACTGTCTGCCGCACCTACACCAAACCCCGCTGCAACTCACCCCGGGTATAACAGGCCTACTAAAAATAATAGGCAAAACGGGTAAGGCCGTCCCGCCCCTTTTTTATAAAAAATTTAGGAAGTGGATCCCCAGGGCCCTTTTCCTGTATTCTTGATAAACGAAACTGAAGGGCTAAAACGTGTTACCCATTTATCATCGAAAGAGTGATAAATGGTGCAGCAACAACTTACGTATCAATCAGAAAACTGCGTGATGACAACTCAATGAAACAGACATGACTGATATTCAGTCCTCAAGAGTAATAGCAATCGCAGAATTACTTTGAGCTATACGTCTAATATACCGGTAAAGGTAAAGGTGGAAACTGTACAGGTTTCTCAATGTTTGCAAGGGATTGGTCACATGCTATGGACCTCGACGCGTGCATTGAAAGGTATCTGTGAGGACCATTCCCCTCAGCATGTCACCGAATTGTAACCACATTTTCCCAGTACAAGAATGGACAAGAGAAAAAACAGACATGTATTCCTCACTTTTTGCCTTCCCAAATTAGGCCGAGCAGAATTTCCCACGAGCTCAGGGCCGGCCGTAAGTCCCTAACCCTCACTGGCACTCAACGCTTTCAGTGCCAGGGATTTGTCATCCAAAGCTTGCAATTCCCGTGGTAAGCCTACCGGTGAGGATTGCGGACAGGAGGCTCACAATACACGGGTGAGACACTGTGAGCCATGCTAAACAGCAAAGGGCTGTCCGAAATGGAAATGGAGAATATGTCCTGGAAATCAATCTAAAAAGATCTCTATGCCTCGGCATAGCAAGGAATACATACCAGTCAGGCTCCTGTATTTCGACTTCAATATATCCAGATTGGTCAGTCAAACCTAAACGGTCCAACTGCCGTTTACAATCCAACTAATATTTTAATGGTTTAAAAAAATTATATATATAGCAATCAAAGTGTGTACAGTACTACAATAAATTTCAAAACTTTTTTCTTCATTGACACCATCTAAGCCAGGTTTGCAGTGAAACTATATCAATGCTAGTATTGGAAATATTCATTTTTGAGGTATTAAAAAGTAGATAGCAACCTCCTAGAATTAAAAAACCCAAACTTTTCATCTTTTTTACTAACAAAAGAGTTGTATTCTCTTATACGTTTGGATATTTTTTAAAAATCCTTATGGATAACATTTTGACAGTCTTATATCTTTTCCGATCAATGCAAAGTCTATGATCACAGTTAAAAATGAGTAACCAGCTACTAAAAAACTTGATTTCGTTGTAATACCAATGAATCCAAATACACCCTAAAAATATAATTTGATTTTAACCACAACGTTATTTCTCACTACCTGTCAAATTTTTTTATATTTAAGATTCTTCACAGCTCGAAAAACACAATATGCAACCTCATTACCTCCAGACATGGACAAACCTTCATGGCACAAATTTATTTATAACTAAACACCATCAGCCTAATTGAAACAACTAATGTAAATAAAACATTGTGTGAGTCAAAGTTGGCAAAGGACTTGTAAGGTCCAGACTAAACACTGTTTGATTAGTGGTTTGCCTGTGCCGTGCGTAATCTTCATTTCCTTTGCTAGCTTTTTCAACTTTAAAATGGTGCACTTTTGCTGGGCTTGTAAACGTTTCATTCCTGACCTTTAAGAATCTCCATTTTTGCTGCGTGAAAAGAAAGATTGGGCAACTATTTTTTTTTTAAACTATGTAACAAAAATTGTATGTAATTTGTGTTTGTACAGGGCCTTTAAAAGAGGGTATTTATTGACAAGCTAGTGAAAATATAAGCCCTAGATAAAGTACTTTTTTCTCACATTTTTACTTTACATAGGGGTTTGACTTCCCAAGGAATTGAGTTTGTGGTACAAATTAGCAGTGCATCTTCTTCACTAAATTTCCAATTTTTCTTTTTGTTTCCTTTTTTTTTGTTTCATTGTACATCAGGTTCAAAGTTTGTATAGGTTCTACCAACCCTTGAACATACTTCGAAGATAATCTATCCCTAAATACTTACACTATTTTCCTTTTTCCATTTGGAACTGTTTAAATTGCAGTATATTGACATCTACTAGGGGAATCATTGTATTTCCCATGTCGCCCTACCAACGAGTTTTACATTAATTAGCCCCAAGAGATAGTTTTGCTTGTTTACAGTGATCCACTTCATACAAATCTTCAAAAGGTTGCAGTTTTCGAGCATGAGTCATGGATTTGCACATGTACCTACATTTACAGGCTGCAGTCTCTTGGAGGTTCTTTGGCTGGCACTAGCTCTTTATTTTTATTCATATGAGGCTTTCCTGCATTTATAAACCTTTTTCTTTTTTCTCCTAATCTTCCTTCACTTTTCTAACAACGTTTGAATGATCCACTTTAATATTATCGGCCATAACTATCGCACAAAAAAATATTACACAATAAACGAAGCATACACATTAACCTTAGGTAAACTCCAAACAGCTGATTTAGGCTCATGTAATTCCCACTTGGCACATAAATTACATTATTCGTTAATATTCCGGGAACTTACATCCAACACCATCAATTTGCGAGCATATGAACCTAACAAAAAGGATTTGGCACTTGATCTTCTTATAAATTATTGGCACTGGCACATATATTGTTATTTCGGTAAAATCTAAAATAATTTTAAAATTACACTTAGACCCTAACATACAGCAAGTCTTCAATTTAATAAAATTAACACTATAAAAATTGTTAATGAACAAGTTAGTTAAATAAACATCTTAGTTAGCAATAATTTGCTACCCATACTAATACTTGAAATCAAATTAGTTAAAATAAGATTAAAAAAATAATTGTTGTGACTATTTGTATTTACAGATCTAGAATGCCGGTTTATCTCAGGAGCAACTTGTTAAGAAACTAAGGAATAGAATCGAGGAACTGGAACAATGGCAAGAGCGGCTAGAGAGAGAGGGAGATACTCTGCAGGTAAAATGATGCTACAAAAGAAATAGAAACAATACTTGATTATAGTTTAATGTGAGAGAGCTTGTTTTTGGAACAGTAAATGTTAAACAACCCAAACTCTTAGTTAAATTCAAAATAAGGTTAAAAACTCTGTCTCAAAAAATTATATTATTAAATTATATTATTATTATTATATTATATTATATTATTATATATTAAATTATATTATTATTATTGGAATCTTTGGTTACCTTCAAGGAGGTATGGGGGTTTCAAATTTATTCCCCTATTTCCCGAAGACTGGGGTTCATTACTCGTGTTGCATTGATATCTTGAAGGCTTGGCCGATGAAAGCCTAATGGTCATATACTTGAAATCTGAGATGATTGAAGATCTTATAAACTAGTTTGAAATTAAATATATAAATGGTTAAAGATAGTTTTTTTTAGAAATATCAGTTATGATATATTTTGAAAAAGCAAAAGTTAACTTAATAAAAAAAGTAAATTTAGATCTGGTGGTGTTTTGCTGACTTCCCAGAGTGTTATAATTTAATGTGAATATGTTACTAAGCATTAACCTGTGATTGGGCTGTTGCTCAACGGAACTACCCCTAAACGTATCTTGAGCACCATGCCTCGAGGGTCGGTAAAAAACCATCTATTTGAAGGTGCTTGTGACATATTTCACTCGTATTTCTATCCCTAGAAAACACCCACAGATGAAACTTGCCTAACATTCTAGATATCCAGGTTAGTTTATCATAACACTAAAAAACACAACTAGGTTTTCATTGTGTGTCAAACGATGAAATAATACAAGAAATTCAAAATCAAATGAAATACTAGACCTCATTTGTGTGAACATTTTAAAAATTTAAACCCGACAGTATTTAAACCGGGCTTTACGATAACATGGAAAAATCCTGGACAGCTCAGTTTAAAAAGTAGACATTTTTTGATATTAAGAAAATTCTCCAGCCGAATGTCATCTGAAAAGACATTTTGATTATGATGTTTAATGGATTTTGTCTTAAGCTTTTCTGTTTGATACACTTTTCCCTAAGTTTTCAGAAATTATTAATGGGACCGGGACCCCTATTTGAAATTATTATTAAAATTACAGCTCTTTTTGCTCATCGGGGTCTTCTATTCATTAGCCTCAATTTCATAAAGCTTTGAAAAGTGCCCCCACGGGTTTTATAACGTTTACTTATAAAGTATGAACATAAAACATTATGGATTGAAAAGTAGTTTATTAACCGAGGTTTAAAATGAACAAAATACTAATCATATAAGGAAGAAAATACTATAAACAGAAATACCAACATATGATAAAAATGTACCAGATTAATAATGGAAAAAATTTTAAATTCTATACCAAAAACTTATCCTCATTATTTTTATTGAAAAATTTGTCATATTGAAAAAATTTTTTTTTTGGTAGAAATTTCGGGAAAACCCCCATTTTTTGAAGGCAAAGACATCACCGGGTTTTGTGTGCAAGGCGCCTCTTTTGGGGAAAAAAATTTAGTGCATCAAGGAAAAAATTGCTTAAATTTTTACCTTCTTTTGGGGGAAAATTTAAGGTCAGGACCTACCAAAATTTTTTGGAAAAAAAATTGGGGCTTTTCCATTCCAAATATCTCCTGAGGAATCAAATTTTTCAAAATGCTTGTACTTAAAATACCCTTAAAATGCTTCTAGACTATTAAATTTTCAAAATTTTTCGGGGTTTGGGAAACCCCTGGTTCCCTCCCCCCCTTTGACTTCGGGGACAGTCAGTTTATCTAAACTTTTTTAAACTCTCTTCCCTCCCCCCTAAGATTTCGCTGCCACTGGATATAGCACATTGTGTAAATACCACTGTTTCTTGTATCAACTTGTGGTTTGGCACACATCACAAATGGAATCATTACTTTCTAATCCAGACCTTAAAAAAGTGTGATGGAACTGTAAAGTAATTCCATGGCTGTACCTTGATTTTTTACTTTATTGCTACTTACAGGTAGAGAAAGTAATGTGACATAAAAAATTGAACTCGAGACTGATTAATTTCGATGTTTCATGACCCACGAATCTGAAAAAGGTGGTTTTTGAATTTCCATCTGTCTATCTATACCTCAGAGTAGAGCATTTTACCGATCGGGCTAAAACTTGGTATCTAGGCAGTGGCGTCTGGTGACTTTTCTCAAAGAGGACTAGTTTTGAAAAACCTTTCCTTATGGGCTAAAAGGAATACCTCCCAAAAATGTACAAAATGTTAATTAGCAAATAACTTTTACAGGTCAAAAGGGAGGCAATTTATCTCTCTCCAACTGATTCAAAAATTTAAAAAGGAAAAAAAAAAAACATAAAAAAAAAAAATAACTCGTTGAGTGACTTAAACCCAACCCCATCTATAGGTGGCGCAAACGAACACAGCATGGGCATGTCTACCCTTTGGCTGAGCAATGGCCTTGGCACATAGATCGTTTGGATGTGTCAAACTCAGTTTTCATATTTTTGGCACTTACACCCTTATGACTTTTCGCTCTACAATTATTGACAATTGTAGATTGTTAGTAAAAAAAAGTAGTCAAATTTTTTAGGCCCTTTGTACATTTTTTTTTTTTCGCCATTAAAAAAGACTTTTTTTATAAAAGCTACACCCATGATGTTTTTTATGAGAACCCTTGGGGGAAAAGAAATTTAAAGCTTGATTTACCATAGTTAGACGCTACTTATATACTATGTTAAAGTACCTTTAAAAATCAACACAATTCAACAATTGCTTTTTGATACAATTCATCTATAAAATTAAATTTTATTTTTGATTTATAGAATGTATTAAGCTACAAAACATATTCAACTTAAATATCAGATTTACTGAATGTTGTTTTTGTATCACATGAAAATGCACTAAAATTTAAAAGGGCTCACTAGTAAAAAATTTTGTAAAAATTTGTAGTTAGTTGCAATAAGGGTTCACTAACCACAGGGGCTTTTCCCAGCTGTATTATCCCAGACACCCCAAGTAATTAGAGTCCATGTGAGTTTTCTGTTTGGACGGTCTTTCACAACTGTTTCTTAAATGTTCCCTCAACAAAATATTGTATTTGTGCTTTGTTAACAGGGGTTTTTGTTCCCCAAACGTTTTTCTTGAAATAGTTAGCCCCAACTAAATTTTGTGTTGTGCTTGTTAAAACGGGCGGATTTTGTTCCCCCGTTTTAAATTATAAAACAAGGGAAACAATTATTTACTATGAGCCTCCTTGCGAAGGTGAAGGTACTTGGAGGGATGGAGATAGCGGGGGCTCCAAATTTTGTTCTTGGATTTAAAATATTATTTCACACGAGAGAGTTTCACTGTGTACCCGGACTAAAAGACATTGAAAAACAGTTTTTCTGTTATACAAGAAAAATGCGGATAGGCAACCCCAACCATTTAAGGGGAAAAAGGGGTCAGGCGGACAACCATATGCAAATAAATATTTTTTAATTACAAAAAAATTTTAGCACACTGACTCGTAGGTATATTCATAGTAACCAACCGCCCTCCTTGAATAATTTGAATGAAGAGAGAACAAAAATACAACAATCACGAAAGAAGAAAAAAACAATACCACCGTTTTAAAGAGAAAAAAAAAAAATTAAAAACCAAGAGATAACTAATAAAGGAACAATAAACACAATTTATTTCCCCTAGTTGGGGGGAAGAGGAAACATTTTGGGACGACGGCTAGACAGTGTTCTCTTTTGGGTCGCAGATTACAACTTTTTCTTCCCTTTTTTCCCGGCGAGGTCGAATTTACGCGTCCAAACCCCAAGACAGGGGTGTGGTGAATCCTAGAGGAAAATATAAATTTTGACCAAGCAGTTCTTGAGCAATTTTGCAATGTGGTGAAAGAGGTAGTGCAATAGTACATATGTTTGGCATAATGAATGGCGCAGGTTCCAAGCAAGGTTGGAAATTCTTTTGAAGGAGATACACGTGTTTTGGCGATAAAGACTGTCACTTTGTTGTGGGGGTCAAAACATCTGGGGGTAGAGCAAACAAAACCCATGGAGTTAATTTTGGGAAAAAGGGGAATTGCAATGGTGGTATGATAATGGTTTCAAACCGAGAATTTATTCAAAAATCTTTCCCAGTTTTTACCAATGTCAAAGAAAGGGTTACCCCACTGTAATTCTAATGTCCATAACAGCTGGATGAAAAGTTTTTGCCCAGAATGACGGGAGTTAAACCAAAAACCACAAGTGTGTGAGCGATCTGTCTTTTTAAATGTATTAAGACTAACAAAAAAAGTATTTGTTTTCGGGGGAAATTTTTAGGTATAAAAAACAGGACGAGGTTGAATTTTGATTCGAAGAAAGGGTTTTTGTGGACCCTCCCTTTTGGGGGGTTTGTTGACTGGAGACCCGAGAATCCCGGGAAGCGCTGGTCTTCTTGATCTTTTGATCTTTTTGATTCGAGGATGATTTCTTAAGATATTATTTTCGAGAGGAAACCCCTAAACACTGGGTTTTAATGATACTATTTTTATTTAAAAACACACACAGAGAAATTATTAACCTTTTATCTATGAAGGTCGCGCACTAAAATCATTTTCCCACGGGTTTTTTTTTCCGAGTTCTATTCAAAAAAAAGAGAAAAAAGGGTTCACCAAGTTGTGATAGAATGTTTCCCACACCATTTTGGGCGGAGTAGCGCGGGGTTGGGAGGGTTTATTTGGGGAGTGGGAAGAGGATGAGGGGTGACGATTCCAGAAATCTATGGGGACCCGCAATTGGGTAAGGGAGAATAGGGGGGAAATAACCAAATGAACAGCGTAATAAAAATGTGCAAAAAAATAGCGAACAGAATATAACATACCAGCCCTTAACCGAATTGGTTCAATCAAAGGAAAAATGGAGAGAGAGTTAGTATACAAAAAGAAAAAGATAGAAAACTAGACAGACAATGATTAGTTGGGGGTAATGGAAACCTTAACTGCAAGCGAGGGGAGAACCTGAGAAGTTTAAAGGGGTCACAATTTACTACCCATCACCCCCTGGAAATGTTGGGTTATTTTTAAAAAGCACCACGAGGGGTAGGGGTTCTTTTGCCTAAATAGCATAGGCCCCAAATTTTCGGTTATTTTTCACTGTCCATTCGAACGTTGCGAAGAGTATGCAGATATTCCATCTGCCCCTTTCCCAATACGCTGAAAAATGCTGTACTATTGCCATCTCTTGGCGGTTCGTTGTACCTTTTGGAAGTCACTTCGGGATTGAGGGATGCTGAATAGAATGAGAGGCCGAAATTGAGCATTGTTTTCCATTTTTTTTGCGAGTTTTGGGAACTTTCGAGGTAAAGATCGCTTTCCCCAATCACTGGTTAAAATGATGTTGGCGCCTTTATGCCTTTCCCTTAAAATCCACCTTGATGAGGAGCTGAAGGGTTAAAATGAAATGGAGGGAAATGTTTACCCGCAAAGGATTCAAATTTTTCGGGTCTTTTTTTGGGTTTGAAAAAACCCACGAACATTCGAGCAGTTGGGGAGATGCCCCAAAAAGTTTTGCGCATCAAATAAAGATCGGTCACAATCCTCTCCGTGCCCACAAATCTAGTGAGGGGGGGGGCGTTTAAAGCATATGATGATAGTCATTGACAGCTTCGATATGCCCCTTTTGGGTTAAAAAAAACAAAATAAACAAACACAAAATAGCCTTAACAACTGGGGTGTCTGAAGGTGTATCTTCCCCAAAAAGGACCCCCCATAGCCCTTTTCCCTTTTTTTAAAAACTTCGGCGGGGGTGACCTGTCTGGTGACCTATAGGGGGAATGAGTCTTGGCTTAATTTGAAAATCGAATCACTTGGAATCTTGAGGGGTGATGGCGAGCGGAAATAATCCAAAATTTCTTGCAAACCGGCTTGCAGGAGTTGAGGAGGAGTGAGTGTTCAGAGGTAATGATTGATAATCAATTTACACATGATGAACGGTGAAAAAATGGGGTATTTGAATCAGGGGAAAGGGTTTTAGAGTGTGTAGCCTTCCAACTCGAATTATACCATGTTCATCAAAA
The DNA here is from genome assembly GCA_039000515.1 of Timema cristinae. NCBI lineage: Eukaryota > Metazoa > Arthropoda > Insecta > Phasmatodea > Timematidae > Timema > Timema cristinae. The sequence continues at coordinate 22,611 of JBCFYV010002108.1, forward strand.
AAGGGGAAAAGATGCTGAAGTCATGGACTACATTTTATCCTTTTGGAGAGGAGTATTTCAGAAAAAATGACTTTTTGAATTTGTTTTAAAAATTTTGTCGGGGTAGATTCCTGAATTTCTTCAGGGGTAGGGTCGGTAATCGGGGTTTTCACTAAGTTGTAAAAAATCTAATACGTGGCGGTGACGTGCGTGGTGTTGTCCACGATGAAATTTGAAGAAAGCTCCACAACACGTTGAAGGTGAAGGTTTCACTTTAGAAGTTGTGGTCCAGAAAGGGCGTAAATTGGGGTAAAGGGCCAATCTGGGATGGGATGAAGCCAGATGGCCATCCCAACCCAAAGGGGGGTGGTCTTTGGGTTTGGGGGGTGGTGAAGACCATGAAAGCACAATTTTGGGGGGTTGTGAGTCGTGAAATGTGAGCCATTGTGGGTGGGGTCATTCTTGAGTTTGTGAAATACGATTTGCAAATTACACCTTCAAGTGGTGGGGGGGGTTTGGGATCCATCAAGCCCCTGGATGAATGCACCATGCGGGTTGATCTAGCGGCACGGAAAGAGAGAAGAGAGGTAAATATTTCAAGATTTTGGGAAAAGATGAGCACCACACAATTCTAGGCATTGGAGGTGCAACACGTGATTTTGCCAAATATGAGTGACTTGACCTTTTTTATTTAGAAGTCATCTTAGGTAAAAACGGCGGCGACCCTTGTTCTGGGCATCTGAGAATCATGAATTTTTAAAATTTAAATTTTGAGACAGTGAGAGGGGGTGGCACCGAAAACTTGTTGAAGAGGGGTAGTTCCCTTGGAATTATTTAAAAAGGGGTACCCATTCATTTGGAAGGGGTAGTCCCCATTGAGCCAAGGTCCAAAAATATTGGAAAAGATATTTCGCCCAAAAAAACCCCGGTTAGAAAACCCAGGGTATAGTTTGTGCAAGGGTTTGAAGAACTTTGCGTTTAGGGGGTACATCTAAACAATGTTGAAATTGACGAAAAGGGCAGATCCGGGATCCACTGGAGACCCAGAAGCAATATGAGGTGTTCTTGGGTGTGAAAGTAGTGGGGCTTTTCCTGTGTTCTTCTGGCACGGGGTTCAGCAAGGGGGTGAATTTTGGACATTTTCAAGTTAGAACCCCCTTTTGAGAGTAGTGTAGTGAGTTCGGTTTGAAAAATAAGCGCATTTCGCCCGTTCGACCCAGCGGATGTACCCAAAAAGTTTTTTTTTGTTAGTGGATGCAGCACAAGAAAGAGATTTTCCTTCATCTTGGGACCTGTGTAGAGTTCTTACGCCATAAAATGGTGAGCTCAACCCCATAAGTGACGGTGTTACTGGTAAATGGAAAAGGGGGGCTGGATCATAACCCAAAAATGAGTTGATTTTCTGATCTCAGAAAAACTTGTTTTGGCGATACATCTGACGAATGTCACACGAAAACACAAAAAATGTGTCGAAAGTGGAAAAAAAAAATATTTTTTAAAATTATTAAAATAATAAAAATTTTTCCAACAAAAACCGGAAAAACGTCAAACTTAAAAACAAGAATGAGCTAGTGATGGGGGGAAGGGTTTTTTTATTTTTTTATGGTCAGGGGTTTTCCCCAAAAAAACAGAAACACAAATATACATTTAAGAACAAAAAAAAGGGCTGTAAAATAAATGATTGAAAGCAATCCCCAGTTTCGCCCCTTTTCGATAAAAAATATTTTTTATGAAAAAAAAGTAATTTAGGCGTTTATAGTGTTTTAATGCCCCTTAGCTTTGAACTAGTTAGGTTTATATCATACAAAAAAAAGGCATTTTTTTTATAGAATTTAAATTGGAAAAAACTTATAGCTGAATACAAAACATTAATAAAGATTGCCCTACCCTCTTGTTAAGTATGAAAAATATTTTTTGATTCGCTCATAGCACAAAAAAGAAATAAAGAGGGAATGAAGTCGGACTGCAAAAACCGGGGAGACTTGGGTCCAAAACTTTTTGCATGCCATAAAACCATAGTAAAGAAAAGTATTTATATAAGCCTCACTTCCTCCTAAGCCCCAAAATTTTGTTTCGTCTGTGGGCATTGTGAAATTACCGAAAGATACCTGAGATATTATCTCCCTCTTCCCCCACTCCCAAGAGATTTCAGAACTATGTTACCTAAAGAGTTGACACGCACCCTCTTTTTGTTTGCTACTATTACTTTTTATGATGTAGTAATTAGTATTTTGACCAAAAAGGACATGGTAAAAAGGGAAATTCATTTTTTCCCAAACCCTTTGAAAACGAAGAAAAAAAAGAAACTCTTTGACAGTAGAAATTATTTTTAAATAAATCAAAGTTTCTACAGGCCTGGAGTTTTTTAAAATCAAAAAAGAAATTTTTAAAATACTACAAAATAGCCTGAAATTTTTTTTTTAAATACGAAAATTTGCTAAAAAAAAACCACCAAACTAAAATTTAAAAAAAAAAATTGAAATGAATGACAAATAAATTAAACACGTACTTTCAAATTGAAACAAAAGTAGCTTTGCTTTAAAGTCTTTAAATAAACCTTAGAGTGGGTCATTTAACATTGTTTTAAAAAAATTACCAAAAAATTTCCCCTCCCAATGATTTTTATATTTAATTTCGCTCTCGTCATTATGTGTATTTTAAAAAACATGAAAAAAAATAGAATACATAGTTAATTTTAAAACATTCTTTCTCTTTTCCTACAACTGTTTGTTAAAAAAAATAGTTTGAATATCTATGCTAGTAAAATATCGATTTCGTTAAAAAAAAATATACTTTTTTTAAAAAAAAGTATCTAAAATTTTTCAAACCTGTTTGGGGCTCCCGGAAATTTGGGGCCCCGCTTTCCCAAGCAATCGTACTATTTTGGGTTTTTAAATAAAAAAAAAAAAAAGTTAAAAAATCCAAAAAAACGGGAAAAAACGATGAAAATCATAAAACATGAATTTTAAAAAAGTGTTGGGGAGAGAGGTTTCCATGAATTGGGCCCCCCCACGATAAACAAAGTGTTAAATTCATGCCCCTTTGTGCAAGAAAAAATCGCAACAAAAAAAACTTTTTGCGGAAAAATGGGGAAAAATAAAAATGTCAATTTTGAAAACCGGGGGGGGGGCTACCATAAATTCCCCCCTACAATATAAAATACCTTTCGGGGTATATTAAAACAGAACAAAAAAAAAATTTTTGCAGAACAATTTGAACAAAAAAGAACAAACAATTAAATCAAAAAACTTAAATTTTTTTCAAAATAATTACCAATCCACAACGTAATTGACGGATATTCACCCAAAAATTAATCAAAGAAACCTGCTAAGAATGTTTGCTCATTAAAAAAAAAAAAGTATTTTTCCAATTAAAGCTCAAGATTTTGCCAGTAGTATTTAATGCCCTTGATTATTATTGTATTTTTAAAATAATTAATAAATGGTTTTTGTTCAGAACTCCTTTGTGCAACACTCGGGCAGCAAGCTCACTGCGCAAAACCCTTTAAGGAAGATGAAGCTACTACAAGGGCCAATCAACGGGCTCCTGTAAAAAAAACGACAGGATCGGGGGTCCCAAAAGTGATATGCAAGAAGCAAGTTTTGGGGCTTTTGATCGAGGAGTTGTCGCCATAGCACAGGATCTCTCAACACAACTTCTTTCTTTTAAGTTAAATCTAAATATTTATGAAATAGTAATTGAAATAGCAAAACAATATAATATTTTAGTGTTTAGGAATTTTGTCAATTGTAAAGCATATTAAATTTCCCTTAAACATTTCACCCTTTTTTGGTTTGATCTATATTATTTCGATATTTTTAAATTTTAATATATATATTTAAAAATATTTATATAATCAAATATATATAATTATCATATTATATATATATATAAAAAATATATATATGCAAATTTTTCTTTGATCCCGGAAATTTTTTCATTTTCCCAATTGACAAAAAAGTTTTAAAAAAAAAATTTTGGTGTCCAATGATTTTTAAAATAATAACGGAATTGTATGCACAAAAAAGTTTTTTTGATCTGAGGGCGGGACGGGGTTTAGAAAAGTCCTGCAGTAAACCCCTGCTTGACAAAAAGAGGGGCTTCTTTTTACGGTGACTTTTCCTATATTTTTTCCTTTCACTTTTTTTTTCTTCCTTCGTTCTTTTTTCTTCTTCCTTTCTTCTCCTTTTTTACCCCCTTCTTTTTTATTTTTCCTTCTTTTTCCTTTCTCTTACTTTCCTTCTTTTTCCCCCTTCCCCTGCCTTTAAAGCCCCCGCATGGAAACTTTTGGGCTTATCTTTGTGCCCTTTGGGGGCTAAGCGGTTCCCCTTGGAAAATTATTGGTAACTCTGCAATTGAACTCCTTCAGAAAGTGCGCGGGTTTGTAATTTTTGGGTAGAAGGGCCCTTTAGAGATGAGAATACCGAAGTCCCATACATTGGAAAAGATGGTTTTGCGTTATGAGGGACCGGACTAAAATTGGGACTTTCCTGCCCAATTGTGTGATGACCTCTCCCCCCTCCGGGGGCCCGTTTTTAATAAGAGGGGGAATGGTTAGCCGTCCAGCCCTAAATAGGAAAATTGGGAATTGGTGAGCCCCCCCCCCGTTTTAGGAATTTTGAGAGAGAAAATTGAGGCCCTGAAGTGCGTCAGCCCTTTTTTCTCGAAAGTGGATAAAAAGTCCACAAAATTGTGTGATGGACAAATTAATTAAAACTGCGAAGCGCCCCAGCCCTCAAACTTTTTGGCAATTACTGAAATAACGTCGAGTAATACAGTTATTTCGGTGAAGTGGAACCTTGGGTTCCTAAATTTTTGCAAGGGAGTGGTACTTGCTTTGACCTCGATTTTGGTGAGCATTGGGGATACTGTGGGAGTTTTCCCCCCCAGCAATTTCCCGACTTTTTGTACCGTATTTCACAAAATTTATAAAGGATAATGGGACGGGGAAAAAAAAATACTTGATTTTTTCCCACATCTTTAATTTCTTTTTAATTTTTTTGGCAGATTTTAAACCCTTAACATTTTACTTTTTTTTTTACAGCAGAGTTGGATTTAAAAAATTGCTTTTCCTACTTATTGTATATCTTAAATTTTTATGTAAACATTTTAACGTGTCAAATTTTTTAGACTTGTCATAAATTGTTATGGTCTAATTATTAGATTATTAATTGTATTAATTGTTATATCTGAAAAATTTTTTTTTTCAAGAAGAAAAATTCAAAACTATATATTTTGATTTTAAATTCACTAAAATATTACCAATTTCAACTGTTTAATTATAAATTAAATTTCTTTTATATATATTTCTTGAGCAATTTCTAATCTTAACTTTCAATTATAGCTAAAAGTTGCAATAAAATAAAATGATTGTCTATTTTGTTAGACTGCTTTTAATAAAAGAGGTGTTATTTTTTGCTCATCTTTACATTGACCCCCCGGGGCGGGGTTTAAAATACCCCGCAGTAACCCCTGCTTGTCGTAAGGGGCGACTAAAAGGGGAGGCTTCTTGAGGATACCTCGGGGGGACAAATATCCTTTAACTTTCCTTTACATCTTTTTCTTTTTCCCTTTCATTTTTCCCCCTTTTTCTCATCTTCCCCCTTCGTTTTATCTACCTTACCTTTTTTTTTCCTTTCCCCCCCCGTTCACCCTGCACAGGGGCCCTTTTCCCTTTTTCCTTGACGATGGCAATAACCCGGCTTTCTCGTTTATTATTGGATCCCACTCCCTTTGAGCTCCAAATGAAAGTGCCCCGGTTGAAAATCCCTTATAGAAGGGCCTTGGGGATGACAATCCGGGTACCCTCTTTGGGAAAAGATGGGGTTGCGTTCTGGGGCCCGGACGTAAAATTGGCACTTTCCTACACCATTTGCGTGACGACCTCTTTCTCGGCATGCTCTATGCGAAGGTTTTCATTTCTGCGTCGTATATACCTTCGGGGGGCAGTTAACGGGGCCCTATGTGGTAGTACCAATTTGGACCCCCGGGTTACGTCCGAGTACTGGTAGGTTGTCCCCCCAAATTTGGCTGGCCGACAACGTTTCGCCGCTGGCAACGTACTGCCCAAAAAAAGCTGGGAAAATCATGCCCGGCCCCCTACAGGGCCGAAATCGAAAAGGGCGGAAACGGGAAGGCCGTCTAGCCTCAATTAGAAGAAATCCAGGGGGTGGTGAGGGCCCCCGCCCCGCTTCCTGGAATGCTCGAGTGGATGAGGTGAGAACAGAAAGGGTGAGCCCCTTTTTCCTGAAAGACGATAAAAGGTGCAGCCAGGCAAAATGTGTCAAAGAAAACTTCGTACGGGACCTTTTTCATTTAGACAAATCCACATCCAATCAGGCAACAACTGGCTCTTAAAAAAATACCGTTTAGCAATGTTCGTATAGGTGAAGGGGGAACCCCCCAGGTTCCTCAATGTTGCAAGGGAGTGTCACTTTCTATGACCCCGACTGCGTGGCATTGAGGAAATCTGTGAGGAGCTAGCCCCTCAAAAATCATGAAAATATACCGCATATGTGAAAAAGAACGGCAGTGAGAAAAAAACTGACATTATATCCTTACCTTTGCGATCCCAAACCCCTTTCCCAAAAAGGGGCCGAGCGGGTTTCCACGTGCCAGGGGCCGGCCCTATGTCCCCAACCCTCGGCGCGTTTTCAGTGCCAGGAAATTTGGGGATACGAAGTGCGATCCCGGGGAAGCCAACCTGTGCGGTTTTCGGACAGGAGGCTCACGATCACCGTGTGGGGTCTCCTAAATTTGGTTAACTGCAAGGGGTTCGCACTCTGCTTGGTTCGGGGTTGTCCGAAATGGAAGGGGGGAAAAAAAATGCTTGAGATACAAACGAAAAGAAAATTCCATCAACAAACACGCAAAAAATAGCATCTACCAAGCTCCGGTATTTCAGACCCCTTACAGTCAAAAGTTTCCCGAATATCAATTGCCCCAACTGCCATTGCGCATTAACATTTCAAAGCCTTTTCGAGACCCGTCCACGACCTTTCGAGAAAAAAAAAAAGTAATATCGCGCCCGGCAACGGTGGGATGAAATTTGGGGCCCAAAGGGGACAACTTCGGGGAGTTTTCTCCACCACCTGTGCCACCCAGGAGTTCTCCCCGTGGCCCCCCCTGGAAATCCCCGAGTCCCTCGGTTAACCCCCCCCAAAACCCCCTGGGGGGGCCCCCCCCGGGCCCCCTGGGCAACCGACCCAGCCCCCTCGAGGTACAAAAAAAAGGGCGGGCCCTTGTTGAGCCCCTCACACCCACCTTGGGTTCCCGGAGGTGGGGACGGTTGCGGAACATTTTAGGCCCTAAGGCGAGTCCCACTGGTGCCTTTAAGAAGGGAAACGATGACCGCCCAAATAAATATTAAAAAAGCGTCGAAAGCCTTAAAGCCTTCGAACAAAATCCGACTCCCCCCTCTCCCAAAAAGCGAACCTCCTGAAGCGGGAAAGGGACAGGAGAAAAAGGGAAAAGGGAAGAGGGCCCAAAAAGGGCCTCAAAAAATTTTATTCTTTAAAAGGGTGTGAAATGGATTTCGGATAACAAAAATTTTATACTAATAACTTTTTCCTTACAATGGAATTGAGGGGGGTTTTTATTACGTGTAGAGGAAAAACAAATATAATTTTTCCTGCATCCTTCCATCTTGTGTTTGCAGGGGCCCCTTCCGCCAATACAACCCCATGCTCGTGGGTCGATTTATCGTCCCCACAAACCTTCTTTGATCGGGCTAGGGAGGGTTTTTGGCTATATTCGCACGAATACTATATATCATAAAAAATTAATATTGTTTTGATTTCCCAAATGTTTTCTGTAAGGCTCCTTCCTATGGAGGTAACCGATGGCATCTCCTCCCACCAGGGTGAACGTTTTTTCCAGAGGGGCCTAAGGCCCACTTTAACAACTTTCCCCCCCTATATCATCTTGGGGGGCTTTAACGCGCATAACCCGTGTGGGGGTCTAATTTTACAGACGCCCCCGGGAGGATGGTAGAGGATATTCTTGTCTCGGGAAACCTGGTGTTAATGAAAACCGGGGCCCCGACACACTTCTCCCCCTTTAATGGTGTACCCCCCCATCGAACCCAGGGTCTATGTAGCCCCGGGATTGTGCTCACTTCCTTTGGGAGGGTTCACTCGGACCATTGGGAGCATCCTTTCCAAATTTTGCTTTCAAAAAACCAAGATCCCCCCGTACAGCACGGGACCCCCTGGGTTCTTAAAAAGTGTAACGGGGTAAATTCCCCGAGCTCGCCGTATTGACGAACCCATTCTCCGACGCGATGTTAAGGCTGGGCAAATTTTCTTAAACGGCTAACGGCGGCAGGGAAACCATCCCCAAATCCTCGCCCCAAAACCCCCGCCACCGTCCTGTTCCCTGGGGGAACGGGAGTGCCGTTGCTTTTTCTAACCTCGAAGAGCCCGCGATCTTTAATCCGTCCTTCTTGGGGGAAATTTGGGGTCATTCGGTTTTCTACTGCTAGATCGCCGTATTATTCGAGAAAGCAGAAAAAGTCTTGGAGACAGTTTATTTTACCCTTACTTTTCCATCCCCAACCAAGGTTTTTTATACTTTTGTAAGTACGTAGTACAAAAATCCTTTATATATACCCCCACTCATTTCTTAACGGTTCATTTTCTCCCCCCTTTGAGGGGCCAAGTATTGGGGTCGATGTTTGCCGCCCTTTCTAGCACTGCGAGCACTCTAACGAGTTTACCCAGATGTGTCGATGGGCCTTTAAACCACAAAAATAATAATAATAATCTAAAAGTTCGTGGGGCAAAGCCGCATCGAGCGCCTTTATTGATTTTTGGGCCCAAATCGGGGGGGGGATTTTAAACCCCCCCTTTACTAAAGAGGAATTACCTAGCCCCGACCCGGGGGGGGAATACAATTTGGGCCCGGGTGATATCCATTACGAAAGTTGCGCCAAAATGTCCCCCCGGGACGGATTCCCTTAGACCTCTAAATTGTGTTTGGGAATCTCGTCAAATTCCCCAAAACTGGGAGGGAAGCAAGGGGATCCCAATATATAAAAATGGAAGGATAAATTAGAGCAACTAGTTATAGACCGATGCCTTAATAGTTGGTAGCAAAAATTAAGAAAAAGATCAATAAAAGATTTATATGGGATCTAGAATCCCCCAATCTCATCCATAGCAATGTGGGTTTTGCCGGGGAACCCATCCCCGGGGGGATCACCTGGGTTTCCCCTTTAACAGCACTCGTGACGCTTTCCTCCATAAACAGCACCCTTTTTGGGTGTTTCTTTGTTTGGAGAAGGCTTAAAGACACCCCCTGGCGGTAGGATTTTTAAAACCATGTTTAATCGGGGGGTTCCGGGGGGGCCCCCCTATTTTTTTTTCTAATTTTAGTCAGATAGACACTTTGGGAAGGTTAAACAACACCTTATCCATATTTTTTTCAAAAAATGGGGGTGTCAGGGGATATTTTTTAACTGTTTTGTTATTCGCTATCCGATAAATAGCACGGGCAAAGTGGGCTCCCGAACCGTTTATTCTTTTTTTGGATGACTACGCAATTTATTGAGTTATGAGTTCCACAGATGAACGTCAGATACAATTATCTGTAACATTGTGGTGTGGGCATCGCATGTGGTTTCCTTTCGCGGCCCAAAACACGGTAGCCCCCTTCCCCCGATTAGCGGAATACGGGAAATTTCCCCCAAAATTTTAAAGAACCATGTTGTTTTACCAGTTGGAGAGCGTTTTGGTTCCCGGGGGTTTTATTTGTTTTTTAAAATAACTGGATCCCCTACACCCAAAAACCTGAAAAGGAGGGTATAAATCATTTATTTGCTCAAATGGTAAGCGGCGGTCCCGGGGGGCGATAGGGAAAATTTGATGCGCCCTTTTGGGCCCCCGGTCAATCTAAACTGGATTACGGGACTTTGTTTATGGCCCGTGACCCTCGGGGTTAAAGATGCAATATGTCCACCTGCTGGAATTCGATGGCTACTGGGGCTTTCGTACCAGTCCCGTCTCAGCATCTGTGCCGACGCCGGTGAGCCCCCTCTTTCTTCCGGGGTCCTATCTTTGGCATCTTACGGTCGAAATTCATTGTATGGGGGCAGAAAGTTCCTATGTCCTGTGTTTCTTCCCCCCAACCTGTTTGTATGAAACCAAATGGCGTTTTGCAAGGCCGGGGGGATCATCGGTTTTCGCATGTGGGATAGTCCGCCCAAAAGGGTATCCCCCCCATCCCCCCGGTTTTCCCCGGAAGATAGCCTACCTCAAAGCCCTTTTGACTTGCCAAATTTCCCCAAAGGACCCCCCCACATTCTTATACGAGGGCCCTTTTTGAGCTCCCGCAACCCCTTTTGAGGGGGAAAAACATTTATCGGGGGGCTCAAATGCGGGGCCTCCGTGGGATGTCTTTTTTTGTGAAGGGTCCAATTTTAAATTTGCTCTACTGGTGAATCCAGTGTTTTTAGGCTGAACTATATGCCCTTTTTTAAATCTTATGTTTTTTATCGTAAGTGTCCCCCTTCGTTCCATTGCACGGTTCCAGAGTGCTCTGTTGGGGATTTTCCCCACTTATCGTGGATCCCCTTTGGCAGATATTTAGAACAATTTTAAAAAAAAGATTCATTTAAACACCCGGCTCGCCTTTTGCTGGTTCCGTCACGCCCGGGCTTTCAAAATGAACTGGCTGACCCGGGGCCAAAGGGGGCAGCAGCCTGCCTCCTGGGCGAGTTGGGTTTTCATTTTTTAGACCCCTTAGGGGTTTTGTTCGGGGGGGGTTTACGCCCTTGGGACGGCAGTGGGGCTCGACCCCCGCTCAAACAAACTGCGGTCCCCAGGGCGGGGGTGTTTTTTGCGGATGGCCCTCTTCTAACGAAAGTTAGAAAAGAGGAGGTATCGTGACGAGATCCCCCGTCGGGGCAACTTCATTTTCCCATAGTTTTTATGAGAGGGATCCACCTCCCCGTTGTGAACTTTGGGGATGCCCCCTTAGTGGACACTTTTGGTGGAGTGTTGAGGTAGCCCCTAATTTGCTTGGCCCCTTTATTTTAAAAGGGGACCTTCCTTTTTTATTCCACAGCGCTGAAGGAGTTATTTGTTTACTCCCCTTTTTTACGCCGGCGATTTTTAATGCCATTTTGGGACTTTTATAAAGTGGCTCATCGGATTTTTTTCTCATATTTAGACCCCTTTTTTAAAATTTTAGTTTCTTTAATGGTTTGTTTTGTCTTTTTATCCATTTTTAAAAAACTTTAATAAAAAATTATTTTTAAAATGTTAGTTTTTTCTTTTTAAAAAATTTTTATTGTTTTTAAATTTTGTTTTGTTTTTTTATTAGGGGATACACCCGTGGTTTTTTTTTTGCAGGTGTTTCACTCAATTGTACTTTGGCCCCTTTGGTTCCCATGGATGCCTCAAATGGTTTGTTTTTTTCTAATATTGGAAAACCCTTCCTTTTATATTGTTTTTTTATATTGCTTCACCTTTTTATATAAACAGGTAAATTCTGTCCTTCCTATGGAATTTTTTTCTATGTACCTTATAATGTAAGGCCCCCAAAACCCCTTGTGTCGATGGGCCCCTAAACATAAAAATAAAAATTTTAAAAATAAAAATAATAATTTACATTGATTTTATGTGTTTAACATTGAATTGATTTTTTGTCAGTTAGGTACGGCTTTTTTTAAAAATTTTTTGTTTACCTAAATTTAATTATTTTGTTTTTTTTTTTTCTCAGTTTTAAAAACCTAATACAATATAAAATATTTTCTTTTGGAATAAAAGGGTTTTTCAGTGTTAACAATGAAAAAATAGTTTTTTTAAAAAAAATAAGCTAAAAAGGGGTTTTAACAAAGATATTAATATAATCCTTGTAACCTTTTAGGGGGGGGGTAGTATAAAAAGAACCCCGTCCCTTAAAAACCAAAATTTAGTCGGTTTTGAGCACCTAAAAAAATGGACCCCAACCTTCAGGTATCCGCGGGGTATAGCAAAAGGAAAGGGTATTTTTTTGGCTTTAATGGGCATATTAGCGATAGACATAACAACAGGTAAACTTACCTCTTAAAAATATCCAGGTGATCCTGAGCTCGTCGTGAAGTTTTAAATTCTAGTGAAAAAAAAAGGGTGGGGGCCAGTGAGTTTGTAAATTTAAAAAGACTCTTATTATACTTGAAAAAGGCCAACAATCTCACCAAAGGGTGGAAAATAAATGTAACAAAAAGAAAAGGGAAAGATAAAGAAAAAGGGCATATTATAAGTATAGAAATTTTAAATATCTTAAAAATCAAAAAACTCAAAAATTGTAATAGATATTTTAATATTTATTTTTTTGTGGCAGTTGTAATTTTTAAAAAAAAGTCCTACCTATCCCCGGGACCAGAGTAATTTTTAAATCTAACCGTGAAAAAAATTGGGCATAAAAGCCTTTTAAAATAAAATAACATATAAATTGGTGGACTGCAATTTGTGGTCCTGAAATGTCAATATAATAAAACATCTCACTCGTTTTTCTGTAATATTGAGGGATGATGCCAAAAACAATTTCATCCATTTTGACCATGGCTGCGCACTCAAATTTTGATCTTCAAAATGAACAATCTTCCCCCGTTTCAGGAAAATTGAGATCCAGTCCCCGACTCTAACCGCGCTCCTGATGGGAAAGAAAAACTTTTTCCTCAAATCTAATCCTTTTTTATTTACATTCACTTTGTTCATGTCTCAAAAAAAGCGGTCCTTTTCTTTATAGTCCTTTTTCTGTTATACGCTAACAATGATTGCATGGAAACAAAACAAACAAAAAAAACATAAGAGGTTGCAAAACTTAGAGGTTTATAGAGAGGATGGGGGGATTATTTTTTTCAAGCTGCCATCAGGGGGTGCAACATAGGTAAACGAATTGTAATGTCCCCCACCTTCTTTAACAAATGAAAATTTGGAAGGGGTATTTTTTACATCCCAAATAAATCCATGTCCTTAAATACAATGTTTTGGCGGGGAAAAAACTTTAAATGGGCCTTGTGAAGGGCAAAGAATTGACAAGTCTAAGATTCCAACTCGGGGGCAAGAAGAAAGCGTTACCAAAATTTCGTTGTTTGGCCTTACTGTTTTAGAGGAAGCATGTCCGCATCTTTGGGGTCACTAAATGAAACTATATAAGTTTTGTTTTTTTAAAAAATATTATTTTTAAGCAAAATGTTTTTAAGTTTCAGGATAATAATATATTCAATGATAATAATACTGTTAGTTGTTTTTAAATTTTTAATTGAGTTAATAAATTTTTTAAATAGTGGTTAATAAAATGAATTGCTGCCCAATGGGTGGAAAAGTATAAAAGAAGTAGACACATTGTTAGGAAAGATTGAATTGAAAGGAAGCCAACCTAAAAAGGTAGTTGATTAGGCCTAGTGAAACAAACACATTTTCTCTTCATTTCTTTTCTTCTTAAAATTTTAAAAGTTTCTTCGAGGGCCTTTTTTGCAAGTATTTTTTTTATTAAAATTTAATTTTAAATTTAAAAAAAAAACCTGATACTTTTTTCAATACTTTAAAAATCGAATAAAAAATATTCACAACTCAGGGACCCTTTCCACCTTACATCCGCCATTGGCTGTCCCTTTCCCCCATCTACATCCCCACACTGGGTGTCCTTTCCACCCTCTACATCCCACATGGGTGTCCCTTTCCCCTCTACTCCGCACACTGGCTGTCCCTTTTCCCCATCACATCCCCACAGGCTGTCCCTTTCCACCTCTACACCCCACATGGCGTCCTTTCCCCTCTAATCCCCAACTGGCTGTCCCCTTTCCACCACAAAATCGCACAGGGGTGCCCTTTCCACCCTCTACAACCGCACAATGGGTGTCCCTTTCCACCCTCTACATCCGCACACTGCCTGTCCTTTCCCCCCATCTCATCCCCAATGGCGTCCTTTCCCCCATTACTCGCACATGGCTTTCCCTTTCACCATCTCTCCCACATCTGTCCCTTTCCACCATCTACATCCCCACACTGCCTTCCCTTTCCGCCACTACATCCGCACACTGGCTGTCCCCTTTTCCCCCATCTACTCCCCACAGGGGGGTCCCTTTCCCCCATCTACACCCCACATGGGTTCCCTTTCCCCCATCTACTCCCCACACGGTTCCCCTTTTCCACATTTTCATCCCCCAACTGGCTGTCCCCTTTCCACCATTACATGCACACTGCCTGTCCCTTTCCACCATCTACTCCCCATGGGGTGTCCCTTTTCCCCCCTACATCCGCACACTGGCTGTTCCCCTTTTCCCCACACATCCGCACACGGCTGTCCCTTTTTACCATCTCTCCGCACACTGGCTGTCCCTTTTCCCCCTCTACATCCCCAACTGGCTTCCCCCTTCCACCCTCTACATCCGCACACTGCCTGTCCCTTTCCCCCTCTCATCCGACACTGCGTCTCTTTCCGCCATCTACATCCGCACAGGCTGTCCCTTTCCGCCATCTACATCCGACACTGGCTGTCCCTTTTCCCCCATCTAATCCGCCATGGTTTTCCCTTTCCCCCATTACATCCCACTGCCGTCCCTTTCCACCCTCTACATCCGCAACGGCTGTCCCCCTTTCCACCATCTACACCGCACACTGCCTGTCCCTTTCCACCATCTACACCGCAATGGCTGTCCCTTTCCCCATCTACATCCGCACATGGCGTCCCTTTCCACCATCTACTCCGCCACTGCCTTCCCTTTCCCCATCAAAAACCGCCATGGCGTCCCCTTTTACCCAGTTCAAGCGGCACCCCTTGCCAACCATCCAAAAGGGAAGCGGCAAAAAAAATGCATATTATATAAAAAATGTGTATATTTTCTTGTCTTTTGTTTTGGATCTGCCCTAAAGACATTAAGTCAATGGGGTGCAGATACTTTCATCCCTCAATTTTTTATCAAATTTTCCATTGCGTGGTGATTCAGATCCTTAAAAAAAAAATTTTTACCCGTCGCGCATCCAAGCATATTCTCACACCCCTAGTTTTCTTTTAACTATTACATTAGGATTCATTATATTTGATTGACATCGTTAAAAAATTCCCCACTCTATCATGTGTGCTAATGTTTTCTATACTGCCTCCCATTGGCTGTATGGAATGGGATATGATTTACAAAAAAAGGGGGTCTTGTCTGATACCTCTAAATGATACGTGTATTTATTGTTAATACCTGAGCTTACGTCTATACATGGTGTCAACATTTGACGAAGATAGTCCTTCTCTGGCATATTCACTCCTTCAAAATTTGTTATATTATCTTTAATAACCTTCCAGTTAGATCTCTTTTGATCTCCTTCAGTCATTATATCCTCACGTGCTATGGCATTAGTTTTTATGTTTCATGTAGAATATTTATTTACCTGCTTTTCGTTTAAACTACACAACTCATTGGTACCTGGGCTATTGAAATATCAATTTTTCTTTCTTACAGTTTTCCAATATTGGATTGGATTCTCTCTTCTTGGCTGGATCGATTTTGTTTTTGACAACTTTTTTGTTCCTGGTCTTCATGTTCAATTTACATTTGTCCTTGAGAATTTTTAAATTCATTTTGGTGGTTTTGATGTTTATGTGTTTTTGGATGCCACCACATATAAAATCATTAACTACTGTTGCTTTTGAATGACTATGGATAGTTCTAGAACTGTTCCTCACAGCTGTCTCATTTTCCTTCCCAGCAGTCTTTGGCATTTCAATGCTATTATCTGACATATTCCGACCAGTAGTATATTCTTGGTGAAAAAATCATATGGTAGCACCACTTGTGGTCATATCCTCGATTATAATCGGGTTCGAATTAAAATAAATTATATCATGAGTTTGATTTTTCTCTTCCATTTCTAATAGATAATTAGAATTTACAGCTGTAGATTTGTTTTTTCATAAGACTAGTATTTCACATCAAGTTGTAAGCTATTTATAAAGTTATCATACTAACGATAATTTAAATTCATTTGAACATTCTTGAAAAGTTAATGTTTTTGTTTTATAGTCGATTATTCCTTTTTTCTCGGTCAACCAGTTTGTTAAATTAAAATAGTCACTGAAAAAACCCCGGAGCAATAAAAAAAAAACCAAAATTTCTGACATCACCTTGAAAAAATTTAAAACCTGCCCAAAGACCTTTTTTTGTAATTTTTTTTTTCTAATCCCTGTTAAAACTAAAGCCAAAATTTTTTAACTGTAATGTAAATATCTTCATATAAAGGATTTTCCCCATGCTTTATTTTATGTTTAACATTCATCAGAAAATAAAGTAGCTTGATTTTCCACTCCCAACCAAAATATTTTACACTTAATTTTCCCCTTATCTTTCCCTTCTATTTCCTGATGACAAATATTTTTCTTCCGTGATTTTCCCTAGTCTTTTTTAAAAGTAAATCTTCCCTCTCAAGGGCCATAACATCCAAAATTCTTATTGCTCATTTCTCTTTCCAGTTTTAAACGTAAAAATTAACCTTTTTTTTTTAGGCCCATTTATCCATCGAAACTATCATGGCCCGCTCCTTTCCTCGGGATATTCAAAAGATTTAAAGTTCCTCCTGGGTCCCTGGTGCACTTGGGGCTTGGGAAGGTTTCTAAACTCCTTTTTCTGTTGCATTTAAATTCGTTTTTTAAATTCCTGCACGTACCCTTGGGAAATTTTTGTTTATATTTTGTTTCAGGCGGGTTAGGGGTTGCGGCCCCAAACCCCTGGCCCTTTGTTTCACACTTTGGGGGTTCATAATATTCACTTTTGGCCTTTTTTCTTATCTCTAGCCATTTTTTCCCTTTTCTTTTTCTGAACCCATTATTTTGACCCCCATTGACGATTATGGGCAAAAACTTTGGTTTATTAGAACATAAATTTTTCTGCTGACGTACTCTTTTTCAAAGGGGGTTTCTCGGCAACTTGTCTTCCCCCGGGGTTTCCCCTTTTTCTCTAATCTTTTTGTCTTAAATTTTGGATCCCAAAAGTTTTCTCTTGTCATTGTTCCATGACATTCTTTAAGTCCCCCACCTTTTTATGTTACTGCATAATTATATTTTAAATTTCTTTGGGGGGAAATTTATAAACAAATTTTTGATAATAAATCTTTGGTCACCTGGTGGCACGTAAAAAAAAATTTGGGTTTTTACATTCTAATTTATTAACATAACATAAAAGGGGATCTTTGCTGTTATTTGTATTTTCCCATTGAAAATATTTGAAAAAAAACAATCTTGCATGTGAATCCCCCCCCCTTTTTTGTGAGTATGCATTTTTTGGGCGCTAACAAACCTTCCCCAGCTAGATTCATTGAACTGTCCCCAATTCAGACCACCTTCCATCAAGCCCTTTAATTAATCCCTTAATTAATACTTTAAATTTTTCGTACCTTCCCCCCTTTAAATTTCCCTTTAAAATAATATAATCCTTTTTTAAGATAAATTGCACTACATAAAATTTTTTGAGTTCTTTGCTAAAAATTTTTGATATAAGAAAATTTAAATTCCCACTAAATTGCAATCCAAAATGTTTTTTTTGACTAGCCACAAAACCCCCCCGTCTTTAGCGGGGTACCCCGGGTTCTTTACGTGTTTAGTTTGTTATTAATTTTACCCCCCTGCGGGACGGGGTTTAAAATTGCCCTCGCAGTAACCCCTGTTTGGGCGTAAAAACGACAAAAAGGGGAGGCTTCTGTGCAGGACGTACCTCGGTGGGAAAAACCCTTTAATCCTATATTTTTTCCTTTTCACATCTTTTTCCCTTTTTCCCCTTCATTTTCCCCCCTTTTTTCCCACTCCCCCCCTTCGTTTTATCTACCTTTACCTTTTTTTTCCCTTTTCCCCCCAACCGTTCATCCTGCCAGGGCCCTTTTGGGCCTTTCCGTTGAGGGCCCTTTGGGCAACCCCCGGGCCTTCTCTGTTTATTTTTGGGATACCACTCCCTTTAGGCTCCAAAATAAAGTGCGCCGGTTGAAAAACCCCTTAGTAGAAGGGCCCTTGGGGGATGCCCAAAACCGGGTACCCTATTTTTGGGAAAAAAATGGGTTTGCGTTCATGGGGGGCCCGGGACGAAAAAATTGGGGGGCATTTTCCCCAAACACCCCATTTGCTGCGACGACCTCTGGGTAAAACCCAATTGGGATCCCCGGGGGGTCAAACCGTTTCCCGAGTACTGTGTAGGTTTTTCCCCAAATTTACGGCATGGCCGAAATTTTGGGTCGCCGCGGGAAATCGAACTGCCAAAACCCGCTGGAAAACTCACTGCCCGGCCCCTCGGGGGGCCGAAAAAAAGATAAGGGGCGGAAAGGGGAAAGGCCCGTCCAGCCCTTTTTGTTTAAAAACCCGGGAAGTGATGGGGCCCCCCAGCCCCGCTTCCGGGGATGTCTCGTGGAATAAAAACTGAAGGCCTAAAACCGTGCCCACCCCATTTTTTCCTCAAAAAGAGTGTAAAGGGAGCACAAAATCGGGAAGTCTCAAAAGGGAAACGCGTGATGGAAACCCTTTCATGTTTCCCAAAGACCACGACTGCACCATCTTCAAAATAAAGGGCCATCCCAAATACCGTTGAGCAATACGACTCATAAAACCGGTAAAGGGGTGGAACCTCAAGTTCCCCAATTTTTGGAAGGGGAGGGGTCATTTGTTATGACCCGACTGCAAAAGCATTGAGGATATCTGTGGGGAGCCCCCCCTTTTAAACATGTCACCGGGGCCCTCCCGAAATCATTACCAAAAAAAAGGGCCCAAAGAGAAAAAGACGGATACATATATCCCCCACATTTGGGGCCCCCCCATCCTCCCAAAGGGGGTTTGGAGCGGGTTTTAAAATGGCTCAAAATTTCCGGCCATACTTCCCAAAACCCGGCCTGCTTTAAATTGCCGGGAATTTGGGCAAAAGAAGCTCAATGCGGGGAAAGGGCCAAACCCCCTGTGCGGATTGCGGACAGGGGGCTCACAAAACACCGTGTGAACCTCCTAATTCTGAAAACAACTGCAAGGGTCCCCCTTTTCTGCTTGGTCTCGGGACCTGTCCAAAAAGGGAAAGGGTTGGAAAAAAAAGTCCTGGAGTTTCCAAGGGTAAAAAAGAAGACCCTTTAATGCCCCGGCCCCCAAGGAATATGTATCCAGTAAAAGCCCCCGGTATTTCAAAAATCTATAGCCAAGCTGAAAAGCCAAACAAAAAAAGGGCCCCAACTCCCAAATGCCGCATTTAATATTCCCCAGACCCCTACACGACCGGGTGCCACTGTCCTACTCGAGAAACTCAAAGCCCAAACCCGGGCCCATCTAGGGTTGGGTGCCAAAATTATTAAAAGGGGGGGGCGACCCCGGGGCCGGGCCGAGGGGGCCTCCCCCCAACCTTTCCCCCCGAGGAGGCCACATCGGGAACCCCCTCGGGCCCCCCGGGGGGGCCCCCAAAACCGACCCCTTCCTCGGGGCCCCCCCGAGCCCCCCTCGGGGGGTACAAAACCCATGTGCGCCCGGGTTGCGACCCCCCCCCAAAAACCCCCGGGCTCGGGAACCCGGGGTCGGGAAGGGGGTGGTAAAAGGGAAGGTCGCAAAGGCGATTCCCCCTGGTCCCTTGAGTAAGGACCAGCAAGGGACGGCCGAAAAAAAAATTTTAAAAAAAGGGTGGGAAGGCATTAAAACAAAGTCCGCGAAAGGGATTCCCGACCCTTCCCCCTACGGGACAAACCAAAGCCCCCTCCTAAAGCGGGAGGTCCAAGAAATTTGGGGAAAAAGCAAGAGACCTAAAAAAGTCCTAAATTTAAATTTTTTTAATTTTTAAAAGATGGGTTTTATGATTGTGGGGAAAATTTAAATTTAAAAATTAAATATTAATAAAAAAATTGGGCCTATTTCCCAAGGGAATTGTAGGGGTTTCTTTTCCTCATGAAAGGAAAAATTTAAACAAAAAATTTTTTCTTTCCCCTGCTTTTCCTCCCATCTTGTTTTGAAAGAAACCCATTTCCCGCCCAACGGCCCAACCCGATTTTCCCTGGGTACGATTATATCGAAACCGACAACCCAAACTCTTTGATCGGGCTAGCGGGGGTGTGGCTAATTCCACGAAGAAAACAAAAATATCAAAAGAATAAAATATTGCCCCTGATCTCCAAGTGATTGCTGTCAGAGCCCCCCTTCCAATGGAGGTAACCGTATGTTTGGGGTCTACCTCCCCCCCGGGTTGAGCGTTTTTTCCAAAAGGGAAACACTAAGGGCCCTTTTTATCCCAACTTTCCCCCCCCCTAAAAATAATTTTGGGGGATTTAAAAAATTGCCAAAAACCGGGTTGGGGGGGCAAATTTTTAAACGACCCCCCGGGAGGATGGGAAAGGGGATATTCTTGTTTTGGGGAAACCGGTGTAAGAACCCCGGGACCCAGACCACCCCTCCCCCTTTTAAGGGTGAAATCCTCTGCCATCGACCTAGCCCTATGTAGACCCGGGATTGTTTGGCAATTTCCCTTTTGGGAAAAGGTTCACTTTCGGCCCTATGTGGCAGCGATCACTTTCCCATTCTGCTTTCCCAACAAATTCAAACCCCCCCAAATACCCCCAGGTTTCCCCCCAAAGGGGTTTTTAAACGTGCCAAAGGGGAAAAAATTTCCCCGTAGCCGCCTTTTCCCCCAAACGAACCCCCTTCCCTGACGTTGATGTAAAGACTGGGTTTTTTACTTAGACGGTCATCGCGGGGGGCGAGGGCCCCATCCCAAAATCCTCGCCAAATCCGCGCCCCCTTTCCCTTCCTGGGGGACCGAGGGGCTTTTTGGCTATTTCTGCCCGGGTCAAAGGGGGGCCCAAACTTTTTTTTTCCCCACCGACGTCCAAACTCGGGAGAATCTGGAGCTTTCCCGGGATTCTACGTGCTCGAGCTCGCCTTGTCTTTCGTGAAAGTAGAAAAAAGTTTTTGGAGAAAATTTTTTTTCAACCCCTTTACAATACCCCCCCCAAAAAAAAAGGGTTTTGGGATAATATCCGAAAATTTTACGTAAAAAACCAAAAAATTCCAAAAACAAAATACCTCCCCATGTCTAACAGTTCACGTCTCTCCTCCCCTGTGGGGGGCCCGAAATGTAGGGGGCCGATGTTCCCGCTATTTCTAGCACTGCGAGCTACACTAACGATTTCGAAATTTCATAAAAGAATATCGGCGCCCAGCAATTGATTTTGGCCAAAGTCGGGGGGGGGTTTAAATAACCCCCCCTTTACCAAAGATAACTGACCTACCCATGTCCCGGGCCCGGCAGCACACCCTCGGGTCCAGAACACCTTCCTTTTACGAGGATTTGCCCCACGGGCCCGTTGCCCGGAAAACAGGCTTTTCCCTTTTAGACCTCTAAAATTAGGGTTTGGGAAATTCTCATCAGTTCCCCTCACTATGGGGGCAAAAACCGTTATACCTATATAAAAAAGGGCAAGGAAAATTTAAGACAAATAGCTATAGACCGATAGTTTTAACAGTTTGGTATGAAAAAATATTGGAAAAAATAATTAATAAGCGATTTAAAAAGGGTTATTTAAACCCCGAAATTTATGCAACAAATTTTTAAAAGGGGTTTTTTCCGCCGTACCGACCCAAACGGTGGTCACCTTGTCTGTCTAGAGAGGGTTTTCGTGACGCTTTTCTCCCATAAGCAGCATTTTCGGGCTGTCTTTTTCCCGATCGGGAGAAAGCTACGAAAACCAACCTGGCGGTAGGGGCCATTTTGAAAAACCATTTTTTAAATTGGGGGGGGGGGTTTCGGGGAAACCCTTTCCTTCTTTATAACTAATTTTATGTGGAAAAACCCTTTCCGGAAAGGGTTGAATAAAAACCTTTTTCCGATGTTATTCAAGAAAAGGGGGGTGCCTAGGTAGAATTCTGACTGTTTTCTTTTGTTCCATCGCGATAAAAAATATTTGGACAACCTGCGCTCACCTTTCCGTTCATGCCTTTTTGGGGGAACAAACCCCAAATTTTTATTGCAGTTCATCAAGTCTCCACAGGCTAAACGACAGAATAAAACCCTCCTGTAAACAATCTAGGGTTTTGGGGGCATCCCCGAAAAGGGTTTTTCGTTTCTCTCGGGCCCAAAGACGACGCCCGTCCTTTTCCCTTAGAAAAACGGGGAAAAAAAGCCCAGCCCCCAATTTTAATAATGAACAACGTTGTTTCCCTGCCCCCGAGACCGAAAGGGTTCCGGACATTTTTTTCCTTTTTTTAAAACTAACTTGGCCCCCACATAAAAAGCCCTGAAAGCGAGGTGGTTAAAGCTTAAATTTTTTACTTAAATTTTGTGATGGTCCTCTTGGGGTGCGATGGGGAAACCTTGTTTGCGCCTCTAAAAGACCTTGGTGAGATAAAAAACTTGATTACGGCAGTTTTGAAATATGGGTTCCGTAAAAACCCCGGGCTTTAAAAATGCTCGAAAAGCGCCCCCCCATGCGGCATTCGACGGGCTATTTGGTGCTTTTCCTCCCATCCAATTTCGTCAGCATCTGGCTGACCCCCGGGAGCCCCCCTTTTCTTACCGGGGGTTTATCTCCGGGCATCTTACTGTCGAAACTGAATTGCATGCCAAAAAAATTTTTGTTTAAACCGCCCGAATTTAAACCCCCTAACCGTGTCTGTATAAAACAAAGGGCTACAAAAGGGCCGGTTGGGACCCCATGAAAGGGTTTTTTCGACAGGGTGGGGGATAGTCCCCCAAAGGGTTTTTCCCCCACATCCCCAAAGGTCGATTTTCCCCGGAAGAACGCCCTCCGAAATCCTTTTTGTTTCTTGCCAATTTCCCTAAAGCGACCACCCCAAAAACTTTAAAATAAAGGGGAAACCTTTTAATGACTCCTCTCCACTCCGTTTTAAAGGGATTTTGAGCGCATCAACACTGTTCTCTAAATCGGCCCTTCCGTGGGATGTCCCTTTTGTTGGGAAAGGTTTCCCAATTTTTTAAATTTTGGGTTTTACCTGATAAAACCAGGTTTTTTTTACGGAAATATTTTCCCAAATTTTTAAATCTTTTGTTTTTTTGTATCCCAAGTATTTCACCATTCTGTCCTCACCCTGAAACGGTTTCCCCTGGGGCTCGGTTGGCTTTGGGCCCCTTTCTCTATCCCGGAACCCCCCGGGTGCAGATAAACAAGCAAATTTTAAAAATTGATTCATTAGAAAAACCCCGGGTTTCCGGCCCCCTTTTTGGGCTAAATTCCTGTCAGGGCTGGTTTTCCCCGGAAAAAACTGGCAAAACCGGGCAGCCAAGAGGCAGCACCCTCCCTCTGGGGGCGAGTCCGGGGTCATTTTTTTTTTAAGATCTAAAGGGTTTTTTCGGCGTGGAGTTTTAACCCCCCGGGCACACAGGGGGTCCGACCCCTGCTCAAAACAAGCGGGGCCCAAATCAGGACGGGGTTCGCGATGGCCCTTTCTAAAACAAAGTCAGAAGAGGGGAGGCCCATCGTGACGAGCCCCGCGTCGGGCATACTTTTTCAAACCCCAAACAAAATTTTTATTTCAGAGGGGATCCACCCCATGTGGGGAATTTTGCAAATGTTCCCCTTTAGTGTGAAACCAAAAATTTTGTGGAGTGTCGCAGAAAACCCCCTTTTTTGCCTGCCCTTGTTTTTAAAGGTGCCCCTTTTTTTTTTATTACGAAACCCAGCGCTGAAGGAGTTATTTTTTTTAAACTCCTTTTTAAAACCCGGGAAAAACTTTTTAGGCCTTTTGGGGTCACTTTTATAAAGGGGCCATCTGGTTTTTAAAATCTAAATTTTGGGAACCCTTTTTAAACTTTTTATAATATTTTTAATGTGTTTGTCTTGTCTTTTTAAAAACCCTTTTTAAAACAAATTTTAAAATAAAAAAAATCATTTAACATGTTATTTTTTTGGTTTTTTTAACCTAATAATTTTTTTAAATTTTTTGGGTTTGTTTTTTTTTTAGAGTAACACCGGGGTTTTTTTTTTAGAAGGTTTTTCACTCAATTGTATTTTTGGGGGCCCAATTTGACACCCCCTTTTGGAGTGTCTCGGGTTGGTGAATGATTATATCTCTCCCCTATGGGGTTTTTAAATTATGTTTTAAATATATTTAAAGGCCCCAAAATGACCTCGATTTTCGAGGGGCCCCCAAAACCCAAAATAATAAAAAATTAATAATAATAATTTTTTTTGAAACATGTTATTAAATAACTGAGAGCATTTGTTCTTGTTTTTTTGGAAAAAAACTTTTTTTGGTGGTGAAAAACTTGTTTGGTGTTGAAAACTTTTTTTGGTGGTGAAAACTTTTTTTGGTTTTGGGAAAACTTGTTTGGTTTTAAAAACTTGTTTGGTGTTGAAATTTTTTTTGTGGTGAAAACTTTTTTGGGTTTTAAAAAACTTTTTTGTGGTGAAAAACTTTTTTTTGTGGCGGGGCCGTAGCAAAAAAAATTGGTCCCCGGGGGCAAACAGTCCCCATTGGCCCCCCTCTCCCCCCAAACCCCCTTTCCCCCCCGTCAAAGGGGAAAGCATTTTAAATGGGGGCAAAACCGTTTTTTAAAAACCGGTTTAAAGGGGGGGCGAATACAATAGCTTTATAAAAAAATTTTGCTTTTACAAAAATGTCCCTTGAATTTTTGTTTCCCGTTTATAATTTCCAAATTCTTTTAAAATATTAACAAATAAAGTTTCATTAAAAAATTTATTATAATTTAATATTCTTTTTAAAAAAATTAATTTATATAAAAAATTTTAAAAATTTCAATAGTCTGTGTTTAATTATAAGTTTAAAAACCATGTTTGAAAAAAAAAAATAAAATATTAAATATTTTAAATTTGAATAAAGGAACTTTTTGTTTATTATTAATTCTACCCCTTTATTTTATAAAAAATTAGAAGTAACTTTATTTTTAAAAAAATTTAACAAAATTTAAATTTTATACTTACATTTAAAACTTCTAGTTTTAACCCAGCAGCAAAATCTTTGGGGCCCTTTTCATCGAAAATTAATATTTTTAGCAAAAATCTTTTTCTTTTTAAATAAATTTCCCCTTTTGGGTTTTTAAACTGCTTGCCCCAATGAGCCCAAATAAGTAATTTTTATTATTTTTCACCCTTACAAAAACCCCTTTCACCAGAGAAAAAAAGTAACGGGGAAAGGGTTAAATAAAAAATCAAAAAGAAATTTACAAAATTTTTGGGAAAATTTTCTATAGCCCTTTTTGTGGTTTAAAATTTTAAAGGTCAAAAACCCGGGGCTTTTGAAAAACCCCTAAACCTATTTTCAAAAAATAACGAACTGGCCTAAAAATTTAAAAAACTTAGCTTTTTCCCCACCCTTTTTCGGGAAGCATCCAGATCCTTATCATATTTATTTTGCTAAGCTTTGGCACTAGCTTTTAAATCTTCTACAGTCATAAAAGGGCAAAGAAGCCCGTTAAAAAATTTAAAGTCACCCAAACTTTTCACTAAAACTTTTAAAAAACCCCAAATTCCATTTTTTTCTAAAAATTTTTGGTCCAAAAAAAACAAAAAGGGTCCATACTCCCCCCTTTTGCTTTCCTGTCAAAACAGTGTCCAACTCTCTTCCCAAAGTTAGTCTTATTCCTATTTTTTACCCCTTTTTCCCCCTCAAAAAAGCAGTAAATTTAAAGGGAATTTTTGCGGGTAAAGATGTTCAAATGTTTCTTTCCATATAAAAACAACCCCCAGGGTCTCGATATCTTGGGTTAAACCCTTTTTTTAAATCCAACCAGTACAAACTGCACGGTCCAGGGTCAAATTTTTGTGCTGAAGCTGTTCATTCACGCGGGAACGTTTTTTAGAAATTTGCCCCACAAACAGAATAACAAAAAAACCAAAAATTAATTTTTTTTAAAAAGGGACTTTTAACCAGTGATAAACAGTCAGGGAAATTTGGAGGGTTTTTTAGAAATTTCCTCTAAGGCCTCGACGCCCTTTTATCAACAGTGAATAAAGTGCTAAAACAGCAAAATATTTGGATCCCATCTTTTTATCACAGTGACGCTTGAGAGTTAGAAATTTTGTTGGATAAAAATTTCCCCCTTTTTTTGGCACAAAACCCAAACAATTTGACAGTTCTTGTACTGTTCCAAATTCAATAAATGAAAAAGCCCCAGGGCATAAAAGTGAAATGGCTGTTAATTGTTTTTAAAACGGCCTGGACCCCCTGAAAATTTCCCCAGCCATATTTGAACCATTACGTGTTTTTGGGCCCCTCGGAAATTTATGAAAATCAATTTCCCAACGGTTTTACATTTTGGGTAGAATTTTTTCATTTAACCATCCAGTCATTTTACTAGTTTTTTTTAAATCAAAAAAACTTTTCTTCAAATAAGCAAACACCCTCTGAAACTTTCATGTACCTAAAAAATCTGGCCCATTTTTCAAAAGGGCTAAAACGGTGGTACAATCAAATAAAATTGAGAAAAAATTTTGCCTCTTTTAAAAAATTTTTTAATATTTCTTACCCTCCCTTCCCCTATTAAATTGTTAAAACTCTTTTTAAATTTTGAAAAAAAGAAATTTTGAAATTTCCTTTATTTTATTTTTCTTTGCTTAAGGTAAAATGCCTTTTTTTAGCTTTTAAATCATAATGAGAAACAAACTTAGAAAAATTTTAAAAAAAAACCACAAAATTGGCCCACGTATATAGTTTTGGAACCCCCCCAAAAAAACCCCAATTTGGGTTGACGCACAAAACAAAAAACAATCAACAATAATTCTGAGAAATGTGCCCCCAAATTTCTCTTTTTTTTTTATGAAATTTTTCCGGTATTTCATATAAATTTTTAAGGGGCCCCTCTTTAAAATCCTTTTTTAAAATTTTTCCCCAGGTAACATAGCATCACGGTGTTTCAAACAAATTTTTCATGCTCGGGAAATTCGGGGGTATTTTTTTTTCCAGTCAAAAAAACCTATTTTTTTGGGATTTCCCTCATGAATTAAATCCCTTCCCAAAATAGCATGCAGGGAAAACAGTAAAAAAAATTTTTTTTCTTTTCACCAAAAATTGGGCCAATTTCACTCTACATTTTCTGGGTTTTAAAAAAGTTTTTTAGGGAAACCCAAATTTCCCCCCGAAAACCCTTTTTTTTCTGAATTAATGATAAAAAAAAAATTACCTGGTTATTTTGTTCGGGAAACCATGTCAACTAATAAGATTCTCAAAGGCCCAATTCAAATCAGACATTTTTGGGGATCTTTAAATTTTTAGTTGAATTTTTGGGTTGGTTTTTTTTCCCAAAATTTCCTTTTCCTTCCCTCTTCTTTAAAAAAAATTTTGGGAAAGGCCTGTTTAAGTTTTTTGGTCTTAAACCCCACTAAATTTTTCTTTTTACACTCCATTACATTCTTGGGTTACTATAGTAAATTTTTTTCATTTTCTAAAATGTTATGTAAGGGCCTATTTTTCCAATCCCTTGCTGTAGTAAGTCGCAGGGGTTTGAGGACCCAAACCTTTTTTAAACCCACCGATTTTTTCCCCACTGTTTTTGGCTTGGACAAAATTTTATCTGCCTCTTGTTTTTTTTTCCTTTTTCCCTCCCTGGGGGGCCCCCAACCAACTTTGTAGGCCCCATTTCGACACAAAACCAGAGGCGTGGCACAATGAAATAATTCACCCCGAAAATTAAATAATAAAGTCAAAAAAAAATTTTAAAAAACAATGCAAATCAAAAAAAATACATTACAGGGACGGAACGGGCAATTTTCCTTTTAAAAAATTTTTACTGTCACACCCCCCTTCTCAGATAAATTTTAAATAACTTACCTTTTCCTCGTTGGGGCCGGGTTCTCTGCATGGTCCTTTAAACGTTGGGTTTCTTTTAAACTTCCACCCCCTTTTGCTCCCCCCCCTTTGCACGAAACACTGCACGAAACCGCCCACAACTGTTCCCAAAATGGCAGCTTACCCTTCCCTGCTCCCCCCCTTCACGGGTCCCAAAACAAAGAAAACACATTCATAAGCAGAAACACCCCCTAATTACTTACGCTTGGCTATCTCCATCTCGTTTGGGAATTTTGTCCTTCATCCGTCACATTTTCCCATAGTAAAATTTTACTGTCAGTGTCACCCCAACCCCAAAAAACTATACAACTTTTTTGGTTTTCGATGTTTGGAAAGTTTCAAAATCCCCCATTTTTTTTCCTTAAAAGGGGAAATTGTATACGTCTTTTTAAAAACTGGGGCAAAAGAATTTTAAATTATTATTATTAGCACTGTGTCTTACCAACCCTTGGGGTTTTACACCCTTAAACGCAATTTAAAGGGTGGGGTTTTTTGTAGATGAAAAAAAGGGACCTATTTTTTAAAATTGGAATCCGAACCACGGGGGGGGGGGGGGAGGCCTGGCATTCCCCACACACAAGATAATGCATTAAAATAAATTTTCACAACTTACTTTTTAATTTTTTAAATCTAAAATCTTAAATGGCCCCCCCTCGAGCCCGCCCCCGGGCGGGCTGCCCCCCCCCCCCCCCCCCTCCTTTGCACGGCCCTGAAATTTGTGGTAAAAATTTTTTAAACTAAAATAAACAGTTCTTTTAGCCTAGAAAATTTTTTGAGTACAAAGGTCCATATTTAAATCATTTGGATCTTTTAAAAGATTTTTGTATAAATTTTTTGAAATTTGTTTAAAAGTTTAAAAAAAGGCATTTTTTTTAAAAAAACCCATTTTCTTGTTTCCCTTTTCTCGCACAGAGAAGCTTTTCCAGTCGGTCCCCTTTTAAGAATTGCACTGCAACTGCTTTCCAAAAATTTTTGCTCCTTTGGGTTTTTTTTTTTGGTTTTTCCTCTTTTCCGGGACTTATGTGTAAATTTAAAAATTAAAATTAATAAAATTTTTTTTGGGCCCTCTTAACGCCAAAATTAAAATCAACCCCTTTTATTAAACCAAACACAAAAAGGCAAAATATATTTTTAAATTTTTAAATTTTCCTTTATTGAAAATTTTTTAAACTGCAAATCAAGAATTAATCCATAGGGTTTTTTAAAAACTATCAAAATACCAAATTTTTAAACCCAATTTTAACCGTTTTTAAAAGGAGGCAAGCAAAAAAATTTTTAAGGCCCGGGGAAAAATTTGGTAAAACTGAAACCAAAGTCCCCCCACAAGCCCTGAAAACCAAACTACCCCCTAAGAGACTTTTTTATGTTCTGAAAAAAAATGAAACTTTTTGGTTAAAGTAACACGTTGGAAAAAAATTGGTTTAAAAAACACAGAAAATCACAATTTTTATTTTTGATAAATAGAAAAATTTTTAAATAAAACCCTTTCCCTTAGGATATAAAAACTTAAACACTTTATAAAAATTTAACATTTGAAGCTACAAAATGTTTTTTTTTTTATTTTTTTTAGTAACTTTTGGGGAAAATTTGATATATCTCCCCAAACTTCCCCAAAAGGAAGTGTAAAACACGTTAACAAAAAAATCAAAAAAAAAAGAAACCTAAGTTTTTATTTGGAAAAAAATTTAAACTTTTTCCCAAAGGGTACCCCCACTCTCCCCAACTTTTAATTTTTTGGGGTTTTAAAAAGACACACGGGCCAAAAACCCCGGGCAAACCCCCTTTTTTTAAAAGGGTTTGGGAGTCATAAGACGTCAAAAATCCATAAACTTTCGGGTTAACTCTTTTTTTAGGGTTTCGAAAAGAAAAATAATAATTTTTTATAGTTTAAAGTTTATTGGTTTTTTTAGAAAAATGTAAAAAAAAATTTTAAAAAAAATTTTTATAAATTTCAATGAAAGAAATTTTTCCAACTCAAATAGTTTTGGGGAGAAAATGAAAAATAAATATAAAAATATATATAAATATATATATATATAAATATAAAATATATATAAATAAATATATTTCCTCGGGGCGGAGCCCTTAAAGTTTTTTTGCAGAAATTTTGAGAGAAACCCTTTTCCCTGTTTGAACATTCAAAAAATTTTTTTGAAGTGAAAATTAAATTTTAAAAAATCTTTTGGCGTTTTGGGGAAGAAAATTGATTTTTATTCTTTTTTTGCCCTTCAGTAAACAACCCTTAATTTTAGGGGTTTGGTTTACCCCAATTCCAAAAAACCCCTTGGGGCGACCCGTTTGGAAAACCCCGGGTTTACCAATTTTAGCCCATCGGTAAAATATTTTAGGCCTAGTCGGAGGTACAGAAGACAACAAAAATTTTCCCAAAAAACCCCCTTTTTTCGGTTTTCAAGGGTCATAAAGGGTTGAGTTTCCCATAAAAAACCCAAATTTTGGGATTTTTTTAGGGATCACAATATTTTCTTTTCTGTAAGAACGAGAAAGTAAAAACACAAAAGTTAGAAAATTAAAATTGTAAATAAAATGATAGGCCCAATGTAAAAGGTAAAAAACATAAAGGATAAACAAAAAGGAAAATGAATTTGGAAAAGAATATAAAACAAAATTTTTATAAAAAAATTGGAGCAACTGAAAATTTGGAACGTGTTCTTTTTTTTAAAGTAAAACCCAAATTTTATTTCATACCCCTTTTATATTTTTCTAGCCCCCTTTTTCCAAAAACCTTTTTTCCAAATAAAATTTCAATTACCCCAAAAAAAAGCAAAAAGGGGTTTTTTCCCAAAAAATTTAAAAAAAGCATTCTATGAAAATCTCATTTTTTAACGCCTTTTTTTCAAAATTTTAAAACAAAGAACCAAAATTTTGTACAAAAAAGGGAAAAGGGATGTAAGTCCCCCAAAAAAAATAAAATTTTCAGTATTCAAAAAAATGTGTCTTAAAAAAGGGAATAAATTATTTTAAATTTTTAGAAAAAAATATTTTGAAATATCAAAAAA
Organism: Timema cristinae; assembly: GCA_039000515.1. NCBI lineage: Eukaryota > Metazoa > Arthropoda > Insecta > Phasmatodea > Timematidae > Timema > Timema cristinae. The sequence goes on from JBCFYV010002108.1 coordinate 53,348, forward strand.
AAACCCAAACCCGTTTTTTTTTTTTTAATTTATGTATAAAAGGGAAACAAAAAAAATTTTTATAGGGAAAAAAAAAAAGAAGTAATGCCATCCTTTTTTTTTTTGGAAAATGCGGTTAAGTCCTTACTAATTTTTGGGGAAAGGGATGTAAGTCAAGGTTTATATTAACAAAAATGGAAGCCCATTGAAATTTTGAGAACATTATTAATTTTAAAATAAAATTTTTTACTCTTTCATGCTAGATAATATAAAAAAAGGATAAAAATAAAATTTTTGGGGAGGGTTTTTTTGAAGCAAAGTTTTTGGCTTCAGTTTTTTCCCAACTTTTTTTTCATTGGTAAGTATAAGCCACCTGAAAACCCAAAAAACTAAAATCAGTGTCTAATTTTTTTTTTTGGGTTTTCTGGGGCAATATCCCATAATATTTTACTTTTTAATTAAATTTTTTTCGAAATTTGTTCTGATACATTTTAAATGGGTTTTTTTTTAGTAAAACAATTTTTTTTTAAAAAACCCGTATAAACACCAAAATCAAATAAAAAAGTTTATCTGCATTTATTTAAACGAAAAAAATTTTAAAAGAAACTGTCCCTTCTTTCCCCCAAAAGCAGCCCCAAATTCCTCATCTTTTTCCTACACCCCATGTTTGCAGGCCTCTTAAATTTTGTTCCCCTAACAGGGCTCTGTAGAAGCCCTTTTGTTTTTTTCCCCTTTCTCTATAGATCAATCTTTCCCCAAAAAGAGAAAATTCTTCTTTTCCCGTAAAATTTTGGGATTTAAAGGGGTTTTTTTTGGAAAGCCCATAATACCCGGTCCCAATTGCCCAAGATTAGAAATTTTTCTTTAAAACATCAATTTTTTTTCCAAATTACCAAAACCACCTTCAAGACCCAAAACTTATCCCCAATGTACTGTTCTAGGATTCTTGGGGGAAATGCGGAAGTGAAAAAATTTTTAAACTTACAGCCAGATCTTTTTTTTATATAGGTAGTTTTAAACCCAAGGCCCTTTTAAAAAATCTAGGGAAGTCATCAAATTCATAGATAACGTAAAAGGTTTTTTAAATTTTGCCCCCTTGCAATTTAAACGCATAAAAGATCTTAGGAGTTTTTCCTTTGGGCAGCTTTCTTTTTTTTCCTCAATCCATCCAAAATCACTCACATTTTTCATTTAGCTGTGTCCACTTAAAAGTTTAATTTCCCCCATAAATTTGAACGATAAAATCCTTTTTGGGACTAAAAAATAATTGACAAAAAACCCAGCACGGGTTTTTTTTTGTGCCCCCGAAATTACCCGCACCAAAAAACACAACCCCCTCTTATGAGAAAAGGGCCTCCATAAAAGGGCAACTTTAAACAAACAAGAAGCTTTTCGTTAGCCCCAAACCCCCTCCAATCCCTTCATCACATACACAATATGCAAAGCCATTGCCCTCCAACATGTATTCCAATTTGTAGCAAATAGCGGGTCTACAATAAAACATAGTGCTATTGTAACCCATTGGAAAAAAAAAAATTAACTTTTTTGGAAAGGCCATGCATAAGGTTTATAAGTACCGGGTTGGAACTAAAATTAATACGTGTTTCATACATTTAAAGACCCCTTTTTCCCCATTTTCCGGTGATGCAACCTTGCGGGGCTTTTTCCTGGTTTTTTTTTTTCGCGGGTCTATATTGAAAATTTTGTTTTCAAAAATTTCCCCACTTTTTACGGGTATCATCTGCAAGAGTTTTAAAATTTTTGGGTTGGGAAAAATCTTTTTTTAAAAAACTTCTGCATAAAAACTGTTTAACTGCATTTCCCGGATTTTTTTTTTTTTAAAGCCACATACAATCGGGTTTATTTAGATCAGATGACAAAAACTCTTTAAACTTAATTTTTTTTTCGCCTGAAAGGATTTTTCGTATTTTGGGGAATGGTTTAATATATCTTACAAAAATTTCGATAAATTCTTTTTAAAATTTTTAAAACTCATGTGGCAATGATCGGGTTTTTTTCCCTCTTTTGTCCTCAAAACCAACCAACCCCTGATTTTTTTTTTTGGGTTTTGAAAAAACAATCAATTCCTTCAGATATAGAAAAAAATTTCTTGGGGTTTTTTTTGCACCCTTAAAAAAAATTTTTTTCCCTTGCCACCCGGAGGATGTTTAAGCAAAATACCAATCCGCCTACTTTCTGCGGGACTTTCTCATACGTCCCATGACGTCACGACCAATAGGAAACCCTTTTGGATAAATTCAATAAATTTTGACCCCGGGGTTTCCCTTCTTCAATTTTATAAAACCCCCAAAAACAATAGCTGTTTTTGTTAAACTGCTTATTTTTTAAACACTCAAACTTACAGAAAACTTCCTTGTTTCTGCGTTGTTTTTTTTTGGGCAATATCTCTTTCTCACGACACCCCTTTTTCTCTTGCTTCACCCCCCCCCCCCCATTAACGAACAATCACCTTTTTCAAAACAGGCTTTTCCATTTTTCTGGTAGGAACACTAAACACACAACGGGAAGCACATTTTAAAACCCCACACGTGAAACGACCAAAAACATTTCGGTCAACGTACTGCCCACCAACCCCGCGACAAAAGGGGCAACTGCGTATTTGGGCCTACACATGGGGGTTTGGAAACTTACTTCCCTTCCCATCTCACCCCTTTGCGGGCCCTTGCACAGGGGCTGCTATTTTCGAACGGGCTCTTGAAAACTATTAGGTTTTTTTTTCAAACCCCTTTAAAGCCCCTTTCTCGTTCTTTACCTTAGTTTTAAAAACCCTTTTCCTAAAAAAAAAAATTTTTTTTTTTTTTTGGCACTTCCACCCTTTTTTCCATTTTTTGTACTCAATTATCCAGTAGGGTTTACCAATTTTCCTTTTTAATTTAAATTTCCCCCAACCTTTAAATTTTGTGAAACTCAAGAGATTTTTGGTTCCACTATGTAAATTATCCACATCCAACTCCTAACTTTTTTAATTTTGCCCTATTTTCGGGCACATTGTGCTTGTGACCGTTTATATTTTTTAGTTGAAATAAAAATTAAATTTTTTAACTTTTTATAGAATGAAATTGAAAAAAGTTTCAGTACTGCCCAAAAAAACCCAAAAAGGGATCTACTAAATTCCCCTGTTTTAAACTGACTAAAAAGGGTTTCTAAAACCCCTAAAAACGGGGACTCACACTTGCACGCTTGTCGTCTTCATCCTCAGGTGCCTAATATTTCAAACAAATAAAATAAAAACCCCAAATATTTTATGTGCAACTAAAATAAAAAATTTTAATTAATGGGGCAAACAAAATTTTTCAATCACTTGAACACTAAATGCTTCTGTTAAACAGTGTGTTTTTTTTTTTTCTATTTTAAAACCCAAATAAAATAAACATTTGTTAAAGATTGGGTATAACTTGTATCGATTTTGAGTCTTTTTTTAAAAACCTTCCCCCCTGCCTAATTAAAAAATAATAACCAACAAGTAAATTAATTTTGTGTGTGTTTTGTTTGTTTGTTTTTTTTTTGTTTTTTTTGTTGGGTTTCAAGCAATTCCCCATAAAATGTTATCAGTTTTACAAAAAATTTTTTGAAGAAAAAATTTTTTGGGTAACCCATTAACCAATACTTAGTTGGAAAATTTTTTCGTTAGTAGCATAGGTAGTAATTTGAATTTTTAGGACCTTTCACTTGGTTTTACCAAAGCAACAAAAGATTAGGGGTTTATAATGTAAGTTTTGTGAGGGGGAAATGGTTAGTAGGGGAGGAAAAACCAAGTGATCAGTAAAACCAAGGAAAACATTTGTTAGTTTTTTAAAACATACAAATTTTTATTTTGGGATTTTAATTTTAATATATTAAGGGGAAAATACAATATTAAAAAGCATTTTTTTCTTTGGAACTTAAAAAATTATAGCAAAAGCAAGAAGAAATTTACAATGTCAATGATACCCTGTTTATGAGTTTTACCAGTTTTAAGCACGGGAGTTGCGGGCTAAAACTTTAAGGGGTTTTTAGAAGTTTCTCACGGGGGGGTGAAAGAAAAGTTGATAAAATTTTTCCCATAAACCCATCAATAGTTAGTAAATTAGGAGGGGGTGGGAAGGGAACTTGGAGAAGAACTATTTAAAGGGGCAGGAGTGATGGAACAATTTTGGATTGGACTTTGAACAAAAAAGCAAGAAAATAAAAAGGGCTAAAAAAAAAAACCCCAAAGCAAAAAAAAGTAACAATCAAGGGAAAAGGGCCCGAAAAGGGGGAATTTTTCCCGGGCCACTAAAAAGAAAATTTAAACTGAAAAGGGAAAGGGATCCAAGAAAAATAAAACCCAAGGAATTTGGAATAGGGATTTTTCAAACCAGGGTATTTGATTTTTAAACTGGAAGGGGAATAAAAGGAAAAAAAGGCCCCAAACTTTTTTTAATAAAAGGGCATTTTTAATCATAAAATATTGACATATGGTCTAAAAACCTGGACAGGATAACAAAAAGATTTAAGTAAAAAGGCGGGCATCAAGATGGGGTTTCCCTTAAAAGGAAATTGAAAAAGGGTAACAAGAAGAGATAGAAAAGGGAATAAAATAATTAGGGATGGCTGAAGAAAAAAGGTTGCTAGGTGTTGGGAACATTGATAGAATAAAATAAGACAAAATGCAAAGAAACCCTTACAGAACAAAGAGAAGGGTAGAAGACCTTTTTGGAAACCACAACAAAAATTGGATAAATCAAAAACAGAAGGACAGGGAAAAGCTAAAGGGGGGCTGGGGGAAAAATTTTTGGAAAGATCGGCGGGAAAGGAAAGGGAAATTCCCAAAGGGACCCCAGAGATGAAAATTTTGGATGAGATGATGATGAATGAGGATTCTAGAAAAGAAGAAATTTTTAAAAAATAAAAACTTTTTTTTTTTAAAACTTAACATAGAAACTGCATGTTCTGAAAGTTTTGAGATATTAAACAATCAAAATTTTGTCTTGCTGTATCATGAACATTTAAAGAAAAAGTGTAAGGGATCCTTGTCACTTAAAATTAATTTTTACCTTTAACCGGGGTATGAAGGGGGGGGGGGGGGCTTAGTTTCAAACAACCCAACCCCTCCCCCTCCCCAAAATTTTTCCCAAAGATTTTAAAATGGCGTTTAAAGGGACAATCTTGTTTCAAACTTCAAAAAAACTTGTAAAAGAAACATTTTCCCCAAAAATTTTCCAGGGAAGGACCACTCTAATTAGCTTCAAGAGGCTTTTAAATTTTTTAAAAATATTCCGGGTAAATACCCCAAAAAATTTAATTTAAGAAAGAAAGGGAATTTTTGTAAAAAAAAAACCAAAAAAGGGGGGGCCACTTCCAAAAAATTTATGAAAAATTTTAAAAAAAAACCAAGCAAGGACTATTTCATTTATTTCTAAAGCATCACTTTTAAAAAATTGTTTGTGTAAAGACCACTTTCAATAGTGCCCTAAAGTCACCCTAATAAAAAAAAAATTTTAAAAAATCCAGCCAAGGCCCATTCAAACACCCCTAAGGGGAAACAAATTTTTTAAAATTTAATTTGGGGGGAATCCCCACCTAAATATCTTTTTAGGGGCACCCAAATTTTTTGTAGAGAAAAAAATTCAATGAACATGTTAAATATAAATAAGTTTTTAAAAAAATTCCAAAATTTAAAAAAAAATTTTTTGACCATGACAAATAGATTCAAAAAATCTTTTTCCCTACAAAAAGCCTTGTAATCGCTTTTTTTTTTAGTTTTTTTATAACATCCCAATTTTTTTTTAAATTTTGTCAAAAAGACTACTCCAAATTCCCTTTCAAAAAAAAATTTTAAAATTAAAAAATTTTTTTTAAGGAGAAAACCCTTTTTAATATTTTTTAAAAGGGAGTAAAAAATTTTAAAAAATTTTTACCAAACAAAGACCACACAAATAGCTTCTAAAAATTCACTTTTCTAACATAAAAAGTTTTTTTTTTTTAAAAAATTAGGGGGCCCAATCTAAAAAATTTTTAAAATAAAAAAAAAAAAAAACCCCAAACATTAACAATGGGAGAAAAGGGTAAAAGTCTATAAAAACTTTTTTTTTGTTACTTGACACCCCAAAACCCCCCCCCCCCCCTTTTTTTTCCACCTCCAATACAAAAAAAATTCCACCACACTGTAAAAATTAACATTTTTTTCCCTATTTTTTGGGTTTTTTTTAAAAGTTGCCCCGGGGGTCAAGGGAAAAGGGTCCGGACTTCTATGCTGGGGTTCGGTTCAATCCTCACCCACACAGTTTTTAACTAAAACCCCAAACCCCCTTCCCTTCACCTCTGACAAGACATGTATTAATCCCAACTTGTGAATTTTTGGGGGAATGCCGGGTTTTGGGGACCCCCTTTAAACTTTAGGCCCCCCTTTTCATCATAATTTTTTCAATCACCCTACCATTACACATTAGCGTATATGAAATAATATGATGTTTAAAATAATAATAATAATTTTAAAAGGGGGTTTAAAAATAAGTATGGGTCCCTGGGGGGCTGGGGGAAAGGGGTGTCAAAACCCCATGCTGGCACCCGGGGTTTTTCAAACCCCTCGGCCCCCCGGCACAGATTTATCTGATTCCCAAAACCCTTTCCCTTCACCTCTGCCCAAGACATTTTGGGGAATGGGGGGAATTGCCACCCCGCCACCGGGGTTTTCCGGTTTCCCCACGTTAAACGGGGCCTTCATTTCTTTAAACAAAAAACCCAACCCCTACCATTACACATTGCGAAAAGTCGTAAAACCCCGAAGGGGTAGTAAGCCCGGGGGTGCTAAAATAATTATATTTTATACATCCTGGGTAATTTTTTCAGGGGAAAAATTGTCATTTTTTTTAAAGACCATTTAAAAATTGACAAGGTTGTAAAAAAATACATTTAAATGTTTTAATCACACACATCTGGAATTCAGCTAGCCTGCACCAAAACCCAATTGGGTTTTTTTAAGCTTTACCCCTATTCGGGCTTTAACCCCCTGGTCTGGGTGATACCAGTGGTAATTCAATCGCATCATTTCCACAGGGGAAAAGTAATGCATTATTGTAAAGTGGTTTTTTGTATCATGACATCATCAAAAAAAAAATCAAAAAAAAAATTTGGGGTGCCCCCCAATCAATAAAAAAAAGAAGCGTTTAGAAATTTTTATACATTTTTGGGGAACTTTAAGAAAGATGAAAAAAAGTTTTTTTAAAACTACTTCAGAATATCTGTTTTCCTTTTGACAATTTACATAATCTTTTAAAAATATACTTTCAGCGTCAGATACTTAAAGAAAAGTTCACCCCAACGGTTAAAGTGCTAGTTTTCAAAATTTAGGGTAAGAAAAAAAACATTTTTAATTTTTGTTTTTTTTATTGAAAACCTACTTTTTAAAATTTAAAAGTCAAGAGAATCATTAAAACCAATAAGTTTAAATTTGGTAACACCTAAATGGGCTGTGGGCAGATTGTACAGCAAACAATTTTTGGGCTGTGAAACGGGGTTTTTCTTTGGAAAAATCGCGGGTTTTGGGTACTCCTATTTTTTGGGGAAACAAGTATTTTGACAGGGAAAACCCTTGAGGGGTCATCAGAGAAAAAGGGGCCGGGTGTGCGAACGCAGTCTTTTTGGGCTGTTTTTTTTATTTGTTTTTGAGTTAGACCCTTTTTTTTGGGAAAATTTTCCCACGTTTGCGTCATCAAATTTTTTTCCAAAAAAATAGAATAAACCTTTTTTAAGAATGACAAATGTCGATTTGGGGGACTTTCTTCCAGTGTTTTTATAAATTTTCCAGATCTATTTTGTCTATTACCATTTTCCCAGATACCACCCTTTTTGTGGTTTTTTTAAAATTTTATCAAGTTTTTTTTTATGTCTATTTTTTGGAATGTTATTTTCAGGGGGTTCCAAAATTTATGTTTTTTCCTTGAGACTTTTCCCCCTCCTGAAAAATTTAAATCATGTGTTTGTTGTTTCCCCAAATACAATTTTTAAAAATGGAAGGGATCATTATATAAGTTTAGTTTTAAAATTTGACCCCACACCCGCAAAAGTATTTTTTTTGGTTTTAAAAAAAAAAATTTGTTTAAATTTAAAACCCCCCCATTTTCCCCAATTTTTTTAAACTTGCTTTTTTAAACCTGCAAATTAAGTAAAAAAATAAATAAAATTTTTTTTGGTCTGGGTATCTAACGATTGGAAAAAACATTTTACAGCTCAAACACTCGCTAAAAGACTTGGTATTTCAAAAAGTAAAGAAAATAGAAAATGTAGGGCCATAGTAAAGGCCCCTTCAGGGTTTTGGGAAACACACCAAAAAACCCTAAAAAAGGGAACACTGAAAACAATCCCCTTTAAATTTCAAAAGAATAGAAAAGTTTCCCAAAAATTATTTTTGGGGGCATTTTGACAAAAAACCTATCGAAAAATTTTAACCCCCATTTGGGTTTAAATTTAACTAATAACAACAAAGGGTTTAAAAGCACCCAGAAAAATTAAACCTTGGTGGCAAAATTAAAAATACCCTTTTATTTAGGTTGATTTTTGGAAATTTAGGGAAAAAGGATTGAACTTTTTAACTAAGGGTTTAAAATACTTCTTTTGGGGCCCAATGGGTTTTTTAAAAAATTTATGTCCCAAAACCCCAAAGCTGAAAAAATCCCCTCCCCAAAACCATAAACCCAAATTTTGCCTTTTTTAAAATTTGTTAAAAATCATGAAAATCCAAAAAAAAACCTTCACAAAAATTAAACCCTTCCCTATGCATATGGAAATCCCAGTTTTATTATTAAAAAAGAAACATCGAAATTTCCAAAAATTAAAAGCGAGGAAAATTTAAATTGCATAGTACTTTTAAAATTTTTAACTTTTGTTAACATTGGTTGTTTTTAAAATCCAAAAAATTCTAAAATTTCTATAAAAATATTTTTAAATAAAAAATAAAAAAACCCCAAAAACCCTTTTGTTTTTGGCGGTTAACGGGGGTTTGGGCACTGTAGCTAGCAAAAAGGGAGGGCGAAAAAATCCCAGGTTTAAAGATATCCAAAACACGGAGGCAGATCTAAAAGGGGAAAAAAAGAGATTGTAAGAAAGGGGGAAACCCGAAACAGGGGGAAAACCCGGGCACCTCAGGGCGGGCAACCAAGTCCCTTAAAGGGAGACAAGGTGGGCAATTTTTTCCCGGGAAGGATCCAACCTTGTTTAAAGGGCTTGGGGTTTTAATCACCCCTCCGCTACGAAATTAACCCCCAAAGGGAACAGGTCAAGCCGCACGGGCCCAACCCAACAGGTTTGGGTTATCCCAAAGGAAATGTGGGCCCCAATTGGGGAAAAACCCCTCCCCACTTTCCCGGGGGAATGCAACCTATCCCAAAGGCCCGGGTTTCGACACCATAACGAATTCGGACCTCATGAGGACTGAATCCCCATGTTGGGAAATTGTGGCCCCAAAAAGGGACCGATTGATAGCTCGACGTAAGGAAACTAAAACGGACTTGGCCCTAAAAATCGGGAAACCAGGGTCTTCGTGTCGTGTTTTAGTCCGCCATGAAGAGGGGGATTTTACCCCCAGAGGGCTAGGGCAGATAAATAAGGAAATAAAACGCCCATAAACCAAAAAAATGACCACCAAAATTTGGGCAAAAAGACCTGATGCAGTGCTTTCGGTGGTAGTGGGGGGCGAAAGGGGGGCAAAGCCACTCCCCATGATTGAAAGTCTGGGGAGGGTGGGATAACAACCCGGGCCCCATGAAGACAATGTCTTTTTTGCCTTAAGGGGCCAAATTTAAAAATACCCCCTTCCTGGGCTTCGAACAAAGGCTTTTTTTTAAAAACCGGGGAAGCAAACCCTCCCCCCATATTTTTTTAAACTATTTTATCCTTTTTCCTTTTTCCCCTTTCTGGCAAAAAATTCATTTGTAAGTCCCGCTTTCCTTTTAACCCCCTTTTCATTATTTCTGGAAAATTTTTGGGTTTTTGAGACCAATTACTTATTTTATTTTCTTTTAAAGGGGTTTTTCCTCCCTCCTACAGGAAATTTTTTTTTCCTTTTAAATTTCACCCCCCCTTTACAGGGGTGATAAATTTTTTCTATTCTATTGACCATTGGCCTTTAAAAAAAAAATTTTTGGGCCCCCCCTTTTTCAGGGCCCCCGTTTTTTGGTGTCTTTTTTCCTTTCTAAACCTTACTTTTTGAGAAGGTGCGAGTCCTACCTTTAACCTCACTAGGGCGGGCGGGGAGTTCGCTTTTCGATTTTTGGGGGGCCCTTTCCCTGAGGGTTTCCCCGGGAACATGCTGGGGCAGGGGCCCCAAACCCCTCCCCAAGGGGGCCACTTCCCAATTTCACCCCCCCCGAGAAGAGTTCCGGCGTGGGTTTGGGCCCGGGGCTTTTTGTAACTTTTAATTTCTTAACTCTCGTTGATATACTAGGTAAAAGGGGAAAAAACTGGGGATCCCCCCTCTTCCCAAAAAATTTCCCGATTTGGTTTTCCGGAAAACTCCAACGCGGGAAAATTTGGGGGAAGTTTGGTTCTTGCACCCCAGATTTTTTTATTTTGTTAAATTTCTTTATTTTTACTTTAGGTTTTACATTAATTTAAATTTTAAAATTTAAACCAAAAAACCTCCTTTCCTTCTCGCACCATTTAATAAAATGGTTTACAATATTTTTACAACTGCTGACAAGTCAAGGGGACTCCCCAAATACTCTAGTCGAAAATATAGTTTTATATATTTAAAAAATTTTCCTAAAAACCAAAAAAGGTTTATTTCAAAAATACACAATTAAAAAAGAATAATGAATGAGAAGTTTTCAAAAAGGATCTCTTTTCAAACTAGGTTTTAACTTTTTTTTCTTGTACCCTTTCCCAAATTTTCCAAACCCCATAGTATCTTTGGGTTAAAAAAACATAAGATTTTAAAGGGAATAAAAAAATTTAAAAAAAACAAGTTTTAAAAAATTTAAAAAAACGAGAGAGTTTACAAATAGTTTTTGTTTCCAAAAAAAAAATTTTAACTAAATAATCCTCCCTTTTATGGCGGGATTTCTTTCAACAATTTTCCCAAATTTAAGGGCCCTTTTTTGGTAGTAATTTCCCCGGGGTAAAAATTTCTGCTTTTCTCATCTCTTTGAAACTTCCCTTCTTTTCTACACACAAAAAACTTCACTTTCCAATTAAAACATACCAAAAAAATTTAAAAAAAATATTTTTCACAAAATACAACCTAACAAAAATTTAACCCCCAAAAAAGGAATGCAAATAGTTAGCAGCACAATGGGATGCATGCATCATGCATGCAGTGAACTATTTTTTAATATGTAAGAAATTTTGGGTTTTTCCCGGGGGTTTGGGTTTTTCATGTTTTGACTTTTAAAGGGGTTTTAAATAACCAAATGTTGAACAACATACAAGTTGAAAAATTGTAAAACAATTATATTTAAAACAATAAATAAATTTAAAAAATTATATATGAAAAAAAAAAGTTTTTTAAAAATTTTTCTACCCAAAAATTAAAATTTGACATAGCTTTTTAGAAAAATTAAAAATATTAGCTATCAATTTATTAATTTTTAAATTTTAAATTTTTTTTAAAACAGATGGTGGTTAACGTCATCATGAAAACCCAAACCAAAAATTGTATTTTAAGCCAAAGCAAATCTCGGATAAGAACCCCTTTAGCCTCATTTGTTTTGAGAGTGAGGAAAAAAAATAGTTTAAAGGATGGCCCCGACAAAATTTTTTTGAAAAAAACGACTTTGTTCAAATACGCTCTGAAGGGAATATTTTCCCCCAGTCACCCCTGTCCCCCATTACCCCTGCTTTTTGGGAAAAGAAGAAAACAGATGAAAAAAATGTCACCCAAAAAAAACAGAAAAATTAAAATTTTAGGGTTTAAACTAATATAAACCCCCCAAAGAAACCAAAAAAAACCCCGTTTGGGAAAATTTCCTTAAGGGATGGTTTTGAAAAAAAGGAAAAGATATTTTAAGTTCGTAAAATAATCGTTTCCGTCTTTGGAAAATTGGGGGCTTTATGTTCCCCAAAAAAGGGGACATATATTGGCCCCCATTTTAATGAATTAAGACAGAAGAGACAAAGGGATTTTCAATTTATACAGAAAGGGGGCAAAATGCCAAAAAAATCAAAATACCCGATGTAACATCTAAGGATTTAAAAAAAACCCCCCAAAAGGGAAAATGGTGAAAAATTCTTTAAAAAAAACCCAATGAAACCCAAAATAGAACAGCTATTACCAAAATTTAGACAGAAAAAGCTGCAAAAAAAATTTAAAGGGAAAGTGGGAAAAAAAAAAAAAAACTTTTGAGGAAATAACCTTTTGTCCGAAAACGAAAAATGGGGTATAGATACAAGGAAGCTCCAGTACAGTCCAATGTTTAATTTTCTAAAAAAAAAGTAAATAAAAAAAAAGAAGGAAACAAAGAATAAAAGAATTACCAAGACAAAGTAAATTTTGAAATTTAAGAAAAACCCTAAAAAACCAATTCACACAACTCCATAAAAAACAAAGTAAGAAGGGTTGTAACCCCTTTTTTAGTTTTGGTGGAACAAAATTTTAAAAAAAAAAGAAAACGAACTCTGAAGAAAATGTCATCATGAAGGAAACATCAGCCAAATTTTCAAGTAAAAAAAACAAACCCGTTGTCACACCAATAGTAAGGTCCCAAATACATTTTTGGTTGGGAACCCTTTTAAACGCTAAAAATGATCCCCCCCCGGGCCTCTAAAACCCCAGCAAAGTATTTGGGTTTCCCACAAACCCCCAAAAATATTTTCACCTGTGGGGAAGAGATTTAGCAAGGGAAAGGCCTCCCCCAGTGATTTGCTATGTTGGGGTTGGGAAAAGCCCCAATTGGGGGGCTGGCAACAAGGGGCATGGCATTCTTTTAGAACACAGTTTAAACCCTTTCACAAAATCAAGCTACAAAGGTATACAAAACAGTTTTTTCAAAGGGAAAAAAATTTTTAGAATTGGGAATTGATAAATAGCCCCAACAAAAGTTAAAGGATAAAAATTAAAACCTTTTTCATGGGGCTCCTAAACGGTTTAAAAGATCACACTCTTTTTACCCCCCTCTTCAAGAAAAAAGCTTATTATCCTGAAAAAAAAGATAAAAAATTTATTTTAAAGAAATTTGTATCTTTTCCGGGGAAAAAAAGTTTTTGGGGAGGGGACTTTTTCCCCCTTTTTATCAGTGGTAGGGGGACAGCACAAATCCCAGAACAGTTTTTTGAATGATTTTAAATAATTTTAATGGCAAACTTTTAACCAAAAAAAATCCCCCAATTTTGGGGAAAAAAAAAGAACCAAAAACCCTGCCCTTTCCCCAAACCTCTCCCCCTTTCCCCAATCACCCCAAACCCTAAAAGACGTTAACTTAAAAATAGCCCCCAAGGAAGCAGCACCCATATAAAAGAATAAGAAAAGCAAAAAAACAAATCAAAAGTTGAATGAACAAGTTTTAAACCCAGGAAGACACCTAAATAATTTGGGAAAGGGTTTTGGGATCCCCCTGTTGCTTGGAGGGCCCTGTGGCCGAAAAGGGAAGGTTTAAAGTGCAAACAAAAGTATCAAACAAGAAGAATTCGGGCAATTTTAAAAACAGGTTGGCAAGAAAAAGGGCAAGACAAATTTCAGAAGGTTTGCTATTTCGGTGTGAAAAAAATTTCCCGAAAAGGTCCCAAAAAAACCCTTTTGGGGGAATTTCAAAGAAAAAGAGATCGCCCCGGGGGGGAAAACTTAAATAAACCCCCTTTTGTGGTTGTTTTTCCTAAAAAGGGAAAATTAAAATCTTCTATTGGGTGGTACAAAAAACCAAAATTTACCCCAAAAAATTTAAAGTTTAAACTGTGCCAAATGAAAACAAAATTTCCTGAAAACCGACAGTTAGAAAAATTTTATTTTCCCCCCAAAAAGAATTAAAGATTCACCCCAAAACATAGAAAAGACAACACAAATAAACCACCCCACCACGCTTAAACATTAACACAAAAACATCAAGGCCCTTTCCCAATGAACATGCACCAATGACAGGGGAAAACCCTTTTTTCGATTTAGACTCAAAGATTTAAAAAGGCAAGGAAGAAATTTTTATCGAAAGGCCTGGAAAACCAAAGTTTGGCCAGGGGAAAATAAAAACCCCCATATTTTAACATCCCCCAAGCCTTCCCAAACTGGGGGGTATATCCAGGGGGGGTTTTATAGAAGAAAAGGGGAAAAAGTAGGGTCACAGATTTTCCCCCGAGTCAAGTCGCAAGGGGGAAAGCGAAATCAAACTACGAGAGTTCCAACCTAGTCCCAAAGGTTCCCAACAACGGGGGAAATTTCTCCTTTTTACCAAATTTTGTTAAATGCGGGGATATCAAAAATGGGAACCATGGCCCTTTCAGGGGGCTACCCCGGGAACCCCGGGGGTTGAGGGGTCCCTTGTCTGGGTGGGGAACATCTACAAACATCAAAATTGAGGTTTGGGGTCTCGAGTAAAGCTTCCAAGTTTCGTAAAAATTAAAAAGAGAAAAAATAAAGGGGAAACACTCCAAAGTTTTAAAAACCCGTTTTCTATGTGTGTTCCCACAAAACATTACTTTTCACCTTCCTATTTAGTGGGGTGCCCTTGTCGAAAGGAACCCCAAGAAAATAAAAACCGTGCTCAAGCAAAAGCTGTCCCTTTTATCACCTGTCCTACAAAATTACACAAAAACTATAATGGAAGAAAAGGGTTTAAAAAAACCCCTTTTAGTTGGGTCAAAATCCAGCAAAGGGTTTTTAAATCAAAAATGACTGGGAAAATTTTTTACTATTTGGGGTTTTTTTGATCTTATATTTTTAAATAAAGCTGTTGCCCGCGGGTTTGCTCCGTGGAATTTTATTATATCAAATACAAAAATTTCACCCCCTTTTTCATCCCTTAAATTAAAAAAAATTTTTCCAAAAAAACCTGAAACCGTAATTTTTTTGTTTTACGTCAAAAACCGAAATACAAAAAATTTTTTTTATTAACTTTTTTAAAAAGATGGATTTCAAAAAATATTTAACATACATATTATCATCCCCCATTTACCCCTTTGGGGGGGGGAATTTTCTAAAAAACCTTTATTATGGGGGCCTACATAACCCAAAAAAAATATACAGTCCGAATTTCATGCTTTGTAGCCCTTTATATTTGCGCTCGGGGATGAAGAAACATCAGTCATCCCGTCAGTCCCTCAGGTGTTTTTTTTAAAAAGTTAAAAGATCATATTTTTTAAAGAAAAGATCAGGTTTTCCAAGGGAAGTATTTTAAGTCTGAACAAAAAAAATTTTAAAAAAATTATATAAAAAAAATCCTACAAACTTTACCAAAGGAAGTAAATAAATAGACATAAAAAAATCTGGGCATATCCAAAAATTAATGAAAAGTTTTTTTAGCACCTTTTGTTTTGTTCTTAATACCATTTTTATCCATTTTAAAATTTTTTATGTTACACTACTTTAATAAACCTGAACCCAAACTCAGATTACCGGGAAAACCCTTGGGTTGGGACATATAAAAACGGGAAAAAATAACAAAGAAGGGGAAATTGTGATTAAATAACACAATGTAAAAAAAAACCCAAAAAAAGACAATTTACAAAAAACTATACAAAAATACCAAAAGACCCCGGGTTTCCCTTTCCCAAAGAATTGGGCCCTAAAACCCTAACGATCTTTTTCATTTATTTTAAATAAATAAAAGCAAAAAAGGAAACTCCAACTTGATAACTTTGTTTTAAAATTTCTTTTTAAACTTAAATTTCAGAACAAAAAAACAAACGTCCCAAAAAATTTTAATGATTACCAAAAAATCTAAAATTTAAAATTAAAAATAAAAAAATCAATTAATACCTTTTAGTCATCGAATCTCTATAAAGGTAATTCAGGGTCATCAAATCCTGGAAAAAAAAAACTTCCCCCCGGGGAAGTTCTTTTTTTTTTGTTTTTTTTTTGTGGGGGCACATTTAAATTAAAATTTTAAAAAAAGAAAAACTGAATCTTGGGTATCCCGAACCTTTGTTTTCCATAGGACTGACGGACTGTAAAGAAAGAATTTCGTAGTAGGATGGGAAAAGGGAAAAATTTATATAATTTTAAAAAAAATTAATATACAGTAAATTTAAAATTAATATTTTCCAAAAGATATACATTTTTATTTGTTGAAATCTTTAGAATGTGTGGGAAAAATAAATTTAAATGAAAACCCCTTTTTTTTATTTACTAGCCTTTACTTTTTTTTAACAGATAAAAAAATAAAAAATTTAAAAAAAGGATAAGTGGAAAAAAAAAGTTAGCATTAAAAAACAACCATTAAAACTGAAAGCTGGATAGGTGTACTTAATTTTTAGCGGGTTTGTTAAACAGGTAAGGGCGTTTAATGAGGAATATTTTGTATGGTAACCTTTTTCAGTAGGGCCCCAAATCGATAAAAAAAGCAAACACAATTTTTACCAAAATTGGGATTTTTGTTAATAAGACTAAAGTTGTAAAATTCTAAATTTTAATTTTTTGACACTAAAGGGGTGGGAGGTGGAATAAATTCCCACAACAGACCCCTTTTTCACAAACACCCAAAAGGGGGAACTATAATTTTCAAAAAAAAATCTTTCGCAAAGCCCTTTGGGTTGAGGGAGAAACACAAATTTTTGAGACTGTATACTCGAATTTTAAAAAACAAACAAACAAAAAAATCTTTTTTATAATTATATTAAACAATAAATTCTAAATGTGGCAAGTCTTGTTTAAAAATACATAAATTAAATTTATATTCTACTTTTCAATACAAAAAAAAAGGAACTTTAAAATGTAATTTACCCTAAAAAAAAAGATGTATTTTAAAGTGAGGAAAATTTAAAAACATATGAAAAAAAAATCTTTTGGGGGGTTCCAAATGCCTTTTTAAACCTTTAAAGGGTGGGGGCGAGGCAAAAACATGATAACCCTCATTTTACGACAAAATACGTTAGCGTATTTCTGTTTTGCATATCACTTGAACTAAAAGTTTTTTTAATAGTCAAACAAAACCTTAGAAAATAAATGATATCCTGGGGTTTTTCTTTTTTTTTTTTAAAGCAAAATTTGAGGATTTAAGAATAAAATATGAAAATAATCCACTAAATTTAATGAGGGGTATCATGTTTTTGCCCCACCCCCCCTCCAATTTGTTCCCCAAAAAAACTCTTAAAAAAAGTAGGGGGTTATTTTTTGAAAAGGGGGAAAGATGAAGAACCCAATCATTTTTTTATAGAAAAGTTTGTTTTTCCTCATATATGTTCTATACTTCTTTCCCCTTAAAAAAACGATTTTGTGTTATTTTTTGTAAAAAGGGTTTTTGGGATAGGGGCAATAAGATTATGTGAAACACAACTTTTTAACTTTTTTTAAAAAAGGGGAAACCACTTTTTTATTTACCCGGGTTTTTTTACTTAAAAAAACTGGAATAGAAAAATTATTACTTAATGTCAGGGTTTAAAAAATCAGTGTAAAATAAATTTTTCCCTTTTTAATAAAAGTATAAAAATTGAATTTTTTATATTTTAACCCGATAAGGCAGTAATATTTTTTTGGAATTTTTTGTATCAATTTAAATTGAAAAAGGGAAAAAAAAAAAAGTTTAACATACTCCCATGATTTCATTATGGTTTACTAGTTCAAAATTTTTCCCCTTGTTTTTAAAAAATGGGCCCAGAAAAACAATGAAATTTGGGGTTTTGGGGCATTTTTATAGCCACGTGTTTTAAAATTTAAAAGTATTAATGATTGCCTTTTAAAGATTAATTTAAAACAATTATTATGTTAAATTTTAAAAAATAAACAAAATAAATAAGTATTTTTTCAAAATTATGTCAACAAACCGCACATTGTAAATTTTTTAATTTTTTTGAATAAAATAAAATTTAAACAATTTTACACAAAATAAATTTTTAAATCTACGAAAAAGCATTTTTAGGTAGGGGAAAAAATAAACCAATAACTGGGTAAAAATACAAAATAATTAAAACCCCTTTATTTTTAATAATATATGGCATTTCCCAAAAAAAAATAAACCCCAAAAAAACATTTTTAAATATTTTTTAAAAGTGTAAAACCCGTACAATAATCTTAAAAATAACTGAATGAATGGGAAACCAAACCAAAAATATAAATTAGGGTTTAAAGAAAAAAAAAAATAGAAAAATAACACTTCCCCTTCTTGTTTTTTTCACAAAATTACACATTGTTTTTTTTTTTCAGGGAAATTCCCCTTTTTATATAAAGAAACACATAAAAAACACATGCTTGAAAAAAATTTGGGAAAAAAACTGAAAAAATTGCAGGGGGCCAAAATTTGGGTGCAATAGAATAAGGGGTTAAAAATAGTATCTTTGGGGAAAAATTATTAATCAAAAATAAAACTTTTAAAGACTTAATAAAAAAATTTAAAATAAAAAAGTTTTTTTTTAATATTTTATTTAAACCCGGGGGAGTTTGGATTTGAGCACCCCTTGGGTATGCAATTCCCCTTTCCCCAACTAGAGTCGTTTTCAATGGCGTAGGATTTCCCAGAGCAAAGGTGGTGTGGCCCAAAAGTCAACTTTTTTAAATTGCAGTTGTTAGAAAGGGGAAGGAAATGGTTTTAAATATAGATTTTTTTTGGGGGTATCAAAACGATTACTGTCATGCCCTTTTTATTTTCAAGGTTCCCCTTTTTGAAAACCAAAGGGTTTTAGCCCAAAAAAAATTACATTGAAGGGTTTTTTTTCTTAAGTTTTTGTTTTTAAAGGGGTTTTTGCAAACATCAGGTTTTTACTAATGAAGGTCTCTCATTAAGTTTGTACTTTTTCCCAAAAACAAGTCCCGAAGTCCTCATTCATGAGAATTTTTCCACACAAAATTTCCCCCAACCCCCCCCCGTTGGACCCGGGTTTAGAATATCCCGCAGTAACCCCCCCGGTTTTCGTAAGAAGGGGAGTTTTAAAGGGGGGGCTTTTGTGGCAGGACAGACCCCATCCCCATAACCTAATTCACCCCCTCTTCTATCTCCCTTTCTTCTTTTTTTTTTTATCTCCTTCCTTCTTTTCCCCCTTTCTTTCCCAATTTTTCCTTTTTTTTCCCTTTTCTTACTTTCCCTTTCTTTCCCCTTTTTCCCTTTTTCCCCCGCCCTTCAATCCTGCAGGGAACTTTTTGCTTCTCCGTTTTTCGAATTGGGACTAATTTCGGCTCTCATTGGACAATTTTTGAATTTCCACTGCACCTGTCTTTCCCTTTTTTGGGGAAAAACCTAATTGTAAATCTTATAAAGGGCCTTTGGGAAAGACAATAACCCGGGTACCCTAAATCAGAAAAAGTCGGTTTCGTTCATAGGGGGCCCCGAAAAAAAATTGGGGACTTTGCTGCCCCACTTGTTGCGACGACCCCCCCCATCTCCTGACCTGGGCCCTAAGAAGGGTTTCATGCCCCAAACAATGTATGGGGTTTTTCCCGGGCGGGAAGTTTAAAAGGGGTTCATGTGGTAGAATGAATTGGAATTTACCATGGGTCCCACTCCGATATTTTGCAGGGTTTTCCCTGAAAAAGGCATGACCACCTCCCTTGAAACAGCTGAAGGCTTATTTTCAACTCACCCCGCCCTCACGGGGGTAATATTATAAAGAGGGAAAACGGGGAAGGCGTCCAACCCTGATTGAAACCAAAAAATAGAAAGGGGGGGGGCCAAAGGGGAAAAGTGGGGGGCCCCCCCGCCCTTTCCCGGTAAACTTTAGTGGTGATAATGAAAAACCAAAGCGAGTAAAACCCCTTCATCGAAAAAAATGATCAATGGTGCAGCACAAACTGAAGTATCAATTTAAAAACTGCGTATGGCACATTCCCTGATACAAACATGACTGGACACTCATTCCAAAGGTAATAGCAACTCAGAAAACCTTTGAGCAAAAACTCTCAAATACTGGTGGGTGGTGGAAAACCCCCAATGGTTTTAACAAAGGTTTTTCAAGGGAGTGGGCACTTTTATATGACATGGACTGCGTCAGCATTGGGGGATATCTGTGAGGGGCTTTCCCCTCACACGTCACCCAAGTTACAAAATTTTCACCAAAAAAAATACAAAAGAGAAACTGACCCTAATCCTCACTTTTGAGACACCACCTTCCAAAGGGGTTTCGAGCAAATTTCCAAGTGCTCGGGGTCCCGGGCCCTATTCCCCAACCCCCCGGTGCGTTTTAAAAGCCAGGAAAATTTTGGGCTACGAAATGCGTTTCCGTGGGAAGCCAACCTGTCCCGGGTTACTGAAAGAGGGTCAAAAAAAACACCAAAATTTTCCTTTCCCCCAAAATTCGGGGTAAACTGCAAGGGTCCGCAAACTGCCTGGGGTCGGGCCGGGCCGAAATGGGAAAGGGAGGGGTTAAAGTCCCGGAATACAATATGAAAAAAAAATTTTCAAATCCAAGGGACCCCAAGGGGGACTTCGGTTTTTTTTTACCGACAGCGCTGAAGGAGTTATTTTTTTACCCCCAATTTTACGCCAAAGGGGAATCCTTTTTAGTGCCATTTTATCACTTTTAAAAAATGTGCTCATCTGGATTTTATCTCATATTGAGACCTTTTTTAAAATTTTTGTAAAAATTAATGGTTTTTGTCGTTTTAAACCATTTTAACAAACTTTAAAAAATTAATCATTTTAAAAAGGTTTTTTTTGTCTTTTTAAATAATAAAATTTTTTTAAAATGTTATTTTGTTTTTTATTAAAAGGATACACCTGTGGTTATTTTTGGCAGGGGTTTTACTCCAAATTTTACTTTGACCCCTTTGAGGGACCCCCTAAGGGGGTCTTTAGGGGGTGAATGATTTAACTCCCCCATGGGGGTTTTTTAATTTTAAAAAAGTTTGTTTTTAAAAAAAAAAATATTTCAAAGCCCCAAAAGACCTTCCCATTTTCGAGGGGCCCCAAAAACCCCAAAATAATAATAAAAAATAACAAATCAAGCTAGTACCCCTTACAAAACCCTTAATTTCTCTTGCCCAAAAGGGGCCAACCAAAAACCTTTAAAAAATTTCCTGGAAAAAAAAAAAAAAAAAAAAGAAAAAGGAAAGAAAATTAAAAAGCCTTGAAAGAATAAAGAAAAATTTCAAAAAAAAAGTTCAAATTACCCAAATATTTTTTAAAATTTTTTTTTGGTGATTTTTTTTTAAAAATTAAATTAAACTTTGGGTTTTAAAAGGGTATTTTTTTAGGGGGGAAAAAAAAATACAGTAGCCCATGGGTTCTTGGTGCTGATGACAGCCACAGCTGACAAAAAAGAAGGCCCTTTTAAAATTCCCAAAAACCAAATTATGTATTCCAAACCCCAAACCCAATTTGCGCAAAAACAAGTTTAACAGCGCCCCTTCGAAAATTCCCAAAATTTTTTGGGATAAACCTAAAATTAGCGTCAAAGTCAGCTGTGAACTGTCAAACAGCACAAAGAACCCCCTTGGGGCCCACTTTCAAATATAAAATGGTCTACGCTGGGGAAAATTTTTGTAATTTTTTGTCACTTTTTATTTCCTTTAAGTCATTTTTAAACACCCCCTTTTTTGGTTTCTTGTCCCCCTTATCTCAATTTTTAAAACAACTTTGGGGGCTTTCATAGCTGTAAATAGACACAAAAAAGAGGAAGGTCTTTTTAAAATAAAAGGGACCAACATTTACCTGACGAGAGCTCTAAAAATGTGTTCTTTATCTAGCCTATCCTAAGGGGATTATCCCTAAAATAGCACAAGATCGAAAATTTTTAGTTTATACCCCACTCTTTCTAGTAAGATTGTTGGTAAAAATTTAAAATTTAGACCACCAAAACGCCCACAGATGTCGTGTTTTTTTATAAAACTTTTACAAACCCCGGGAAAAATTTTTAAATTGGATACCTCTTAACAAATTATCAAGTAAAATATTTTAAAATTTAAAAAAAGTGTTTTAAAAATCTTAATTTTTTTTTTAAAAAATATTTTAGTTTATATATTAAGAAAAAATTTTCGTACTTGGGGAATTTAAAATCAAAAAAAGTGTTGCTACGATAAATTTTCCTTTTTGCAGGTTTAAAATTTTTTATTTTTTTTCCTTTAAAATCTCGTGTTCCCACGGTTTGGGCTAGTTGGGGTGAGGGATTAACTTTTAAGCTTGAGGGAAAAAAAACTGTCGCTCGAAAAAGGAACATCTTTTTGCCACTAGGCTAAAAAAAATCCGTGGACCCTTTTTTTTAAAAAAGCCCCCATGTTTGGGCAAGGGGTAAGGGGGTCAGACTTCTTTGCTGGCGGGCCCGGGGTTTAATCCTCGGCCCGGCACAGATTTACTGATTTCCAAAACCCTTTCCCACAAACCCCTTACCCAAAATTGTAATGTGTGGAAAAGCCAGGCCCGCCCCCGGGTTCGGGTTCCCCGCTAACCGTAGGTCCTTTTATTTTATCTCACAATCACCCTAACATTAAAACCCTTAGCGTAAGTGCGTATAACCCAATGGGGAGTAAAAAATTTGCGGTGTAAAATTAAAAAATAATAATAATAATAATAAAAATAATAAAAAAAATAATCACATGAAAATTTACGTTTTAAATAAAGCTGAAATAAGGGGCAAAATTTCACACGAAAAGGAAGAAAGGGGTTTGACCCAACAAGGGGCAAGTTTTTTTTTTTTAAAAATTTAAAAATTTAAATTTTCGCATTTTTTTAACCGATCATGTGTTATCTCCAATTTTTAAAGGGAATATTAAAAACACTAAAATTTTTATAGAATGTAGTTATTCTATGGGATTTTTTCAAATGCCAAAAATCTTTTATACCCAAACCCTCCAAACCAATATTGGGACACCCCCAAAAAATACTTACCCCAAAAATAGGGGTGCTTTTGATAAAGACTTAACTCATTTTTGCTGATAAAACTTTACTTATAAATTTCCCAAAGTCAAATAATAATTTTTAAAAAATAAAAATTTCAAAAAAAAAAAATTATTTTTATTAATTAATTTTTATATTATTACACCGCGTATTACTACCCCGTTCTTTATACGCACTTACGCTAATGTGTAATGGTTTTGGGGGAATTTTAGAAGAAATGGAAAAGGGCCTACAGTTTTAAAGTGGGAAAAACCGGGCCCCCGGTGGCGCCTGCATTTTAAAAAAAATTCACAAATTGTGATTAATCACATATCTTTTAAATTCCGATTCATTGAACTTTTAAATTATACAAAAAACCCCAAAAAAAATTTTTTTAATTTTTTTTTCGGATAAATCTTTAACCTCAACCGTAAATAATTTAAACCCCCTAAGGGGGAAATCCAAAAAGTGACCCCCCCAATTTTTTTTTTTTTATGTTTTATCTTTGGGACACCCCTTTTTTTTTTATTCTTACAAACAATTTGTGCCAAAGTTTTTTTTTTTTAAAAATTAGTTTCAGCGATGTCCTGCAAGGGAACCGGTTTTTCGCTTACGTAGCCGCCTAACCCCCTCCAAAAAAACCCAACCCACAATATTTTGTCAACCCTCCCCTTTTGGGAATGTCGGAAAGACAGGGACCCCCGGGGAAAAACTTTAAAACCCTCTTTTCCCCCGCCCCTCCCCCCTAACCCTTTCAAAGGGGGGTCTTGGGGCAAAAACCAGATCTATGTTCCAACACGGGCTCGCCCGAATTGGGGCCAATTTTCTTAGCTCGACCCGAATTTCACCAAGACTTAAAAGTGCCCCCCCCCCCAGACCGGGCCCAATTGCGCCAAACCCCCCTTCCCAAACAGGAAACCCCAATTGCGGGCCAAAATTTTGAACAAAACAAATATTAAAAGGGTATGTTTTGGCGGAAGAAGGACCAATCCCAAAAAAAATAAATAAACAATATTATATCAAAAATGAAATTTTTTGTTTTTTTAAAAATTTTCAATAATGCTATAAAGTAAGGGTAAATAATAGTGAACCCAAAAATAAAAAAACAAGTCCCAAAAAAGGAGTTTTTTGGGAAAGGGCACACCCTAAGCTTTCTGTCAATTTCTCCATTTCCCAAACCCGTTAAGTTTTCAATGAATGGGTTTTTCAACTTAACTTAAATTTTCTGTACGGGCAGTTTTTGGCCCATTTTTTAAAAATTTTACAAGACAAAAATGTTTGGGTTGGAAAAGCACATGATGAATTTAAAAAAATATGGAAGCCTCGCACGCATTTGTTGTCCTCCATAAGGGCCAATGATCAGCTGCCCAAATCGCGGCGGGGAAAGTCGCTTTGGGTCCCTCTCATCTATAAATTGGTTTTTATTTTTAATCCCGCGAAACTCGTCAGTTTTTTTTTTCAGCTGGCTTGGGTGCTGATCAGATCGCAGAAAGCGTCCCTTTTACTTTTTCGGGGCCCCAAGTAAATGAGCCCAAAACATTTGTGGGAGCCCTTTCCCCATCCGCGTTTTCGTCTTTGTTTGTGGCCGCCAAACCCACTTTTGAATCTATCTCCCCCCCTAAAAGGAAATTAAAAAGGGGGGGTTAATGATAAAAAAATTAAAAGGGAAACAAGGGAAAGGGAAAAAAGAAAGTACATTCTTGAATCCTTTGTCTGATTTAAAAACGATCATAAATATAATTTTTCAAAAAGCCTAACAGTGACCATAGCAAAAAAAAAGTGGCCGTAATCAAAATTACAAAAATGTGATGACACCCACACAGACAGGGAAAAAATTTCACTTTTATTTGGGTGGCATGTGTTTAAAATGGGCCCCAAAAAAAAACCAAAAAAAAAGTAACTTACGACTAGAATCGCAGATACTTTATCATAGCGTATATTTCCCTTTTTTAATTTAAAGGGGCAGCGAGACAAATTAAATTTGACCCATTTATTAAATTTTTCTTAAAAAGGATCCCCTGTGTTTAAAAACCCAAAAAATTTAAAACACTTTATTTGGGAAAAATTTTAGTTTGAGTGTTTTTTTTTTAAAATTTTTTTTTACCATATTTTGTTTTTTTCTAAGGCACAAGTTTCTAATGGTTTTTTTAAAAAATATCACCAAAAACTATCTATTTTAGCACCCCGCTTTCTACCCGTTAGGGCTATAGCCTATGAACTAAATTTCTCAATGGGGGTTAAAGGGGTTGAAAGGGTTTAAATTTTTAGGGAATTTCACCGCTTTTTTATGGAGAGAAAGGGGGGGAAACCATTTGGATCAAAAACCCCCTCAGTCACCCGACTGGGGTTTTGAACCCCAACCTCCCCCCGGCTCGAGGGGCCCGTCTATGCGGGGAGTTACGCCTTAGACATCCGGGGCCCCCCCAGGGGGTAAAAAACTATCCTTGAAAAGTTTGTTTTTCCCCAAAAATAATAGGCCCCCACAAAGTTATTATTCATTATAAAGCACGCCGATTTTAAAAAATCGTTTTTAAAAAATTTTAAAATTTTTATTTTGGGAAAAAAAGTCATCTACTAAACCCCTTAAAAAAAAATTTTTGGGGCCCCAAAAAAACCCAAAAAAACAGTATTAATTAGTCAAACTTTAAAAACAACCCCAAAAAAGTTTCCTAATTTTTAAAAAAAAATTGTTAAGGGTATTTTTGAGAAAATTTTTTTAAAATTTTTCAAACCCAATCTTTGTAAACGCCCCAATTCAATTTTTTCTGAAGATTCCCATTTTACAGTCTATTTATCATTATAAAAAAATCTCAAATAAAAAAACTTTTTTTAAAAAAAAAAAAATTCAAGCCGATTAAAGGGGGGGTTGGGGGTCGAATCCCGGTCGAGTGAACTGGGGGTGGGTTTTTCCTAAAAGATATCCACTCCCCACAAAATTTCAAAAATTTGGGTTCACTTTCTCTGCATTCTAAAACCCAACTCATACCAAAGCCTAACATAATTAGGACATAAGGAGGGCCCAAAAAATCGGAAAAAGGTATTTAAAAAAAAGTTCTAAAAAAATCTTTTAAAAAGGAAAAATATTAATCAAGTCAAAAAACTATAAAAACATTTTTTAAAGTAAAAATTGTAAAATAAAATTTTTTTGCTTACCATGCTTGCGCTAAAGAAAAACGGGCAGCCAAAATCCCGGTTTTGGAAAAAGTCCCACACGATGCACCGGGGGATCCTTGCTCGAAATCAATCGCAATGAAAAAAGGTTTAAGGTGAAGTTTCTCTTCTCGGGACTCCTTTTTGGATTCCCCATAAACGCAATGTACTCTGCTTTTTATTTTTTTAAGTAGGCCCAAAAAACTAAGGGAGTATGCCCCCTTTAAAAAACCCATGTACATAAAAAGCGAAAAAATGTTTCGGGGCTTATTTAAAGTTCCATTTCCCTTAACAAAAATTTTATTTCCCCGGGACCCAAAAACCAGGGTTCGAGGTTCCCCAAAAAATGGTCACATCCCCTTCTTTTTTCGTTTCTCAAAAAAAAAGTTTCGTCTTGAAAAGGTTTTTTTTTCAATTGGGGAATTTTAAAAACAAAAATTTAATTTTTTCGGAAGATTTAGGCAACTTTTGGGATGTTTTTAGTTTTAAATGTGTTTAAGTTATTCCCCGAATTTCAATTTTTAAAGGCCCTTTCGGGTAATTTTTTTATAGTTTTTTTTTGTTCTGAAACCCCTTGTTTGGGTTAACTTGAAGACCTTTCTTTAAACTTTTCAGGGTTTCCCCTTAACTGCGTTCTAATTTGGGTCCCGTTTAACTTTTTATCTATTAAGGGGGCGTGGTTGTGTTCGTTTTTCAGTCCACGAGAAAAGTTTCCCCCATCAAGAGTAAATATTTTAAAGGGGTTTCCCGTCCTTTTTAGTGGCAAACTCCACCTCTCTTCCCCCCCGCAACTTTAATTGATTCACCTCCTCGATACATATATTTTTAATAACCAATCAAACTTTCCCCTTTTTTTACAAAAAAACCTTTCCAAATCAATAATTTTTTTGCTAATATTCAAGTTTACACAAAAACCCCTTTTTTTTTAAAAAAAAACACCGGGGCATCCAAAAGTTTTTTTCGAGACAATTTTTTAAAAATTGGACAGACGAAATTTCAAAAAACGACTGTTAAAAAGTCTTGTTGGGGGCACCCTTTGGGGGTTTTACATTCCCTTTTTTAAGGGGGAAAAAAAAAAAAAACAAGACTTTAGTGGCGAGAGCTTTTTTTGGGGATGGGCCCTTTTTTTGTATCATCCCCCCCCCCCCCGTCACCAAATACCTGAAATGACTTGGCGCAATTTTGGGGCCGGGGTTAGAAAAAAGTTTTTTTAAACCTTAATAACTGGGGCAATTTGGGTCTGCCCCAACACATATTGGAATTTTTAGCACCCTTTTAAATACATTTTAAAAAACAAAAAATATTTTGGTTTTGGTTTGTGTTCGTAGAGTAAATTTAAATTTTTTAAGCTTTATCAAAAAATGATCATCTTAATGTTTTATTTAAAAAGTTTTAAAAATTTTAAAAGTAATAGCTCTTTCGTAGCTTTTTGGGAATTTTTTAAATGTTTTTTTCATATTGTTTTTTGTTTCGTGATTTGAACACTTTCTCAAAATCACACAATTTTGAAACGTCCCCGGGTATTTTGTGTCTGGACGCTGTCTGGGGCCCGTCCCCCCTCTTCTTTTTCTAAATTTTTTACATGCAAAGAGGGAAAATGAAATTTATGACTTTTCCCAACAGGGGTTAAAAAATTAAACAAACTTTTTGGAAGAAAAATTAAAAATTTTCTAGTTCCCGGTCCCAAGGGGAGTACCGGGTTTTACATTATGATTTTTGGGAAGAAGAAAAGTAGAAAATTTTTTTACTAAAGCTACTAAATTATTTTTTAAAATATTCATTCACCAATCATTCATCTTTAGCTGTCACCTTTTTGAAAAACCAAAAAACCCATAGAAAGACTCAAAAAAATTAGTAAAATTGGGAAACAAAGTTGGGTCGTAAGGAAATATGTTTGAATTTTCAAAATGTTTTTTTTTTTTTTTTTTTTTTTTTTTTTTTTTTTTTTTAAAAAAAAATCCGGGGATACTTAAAACCCTTTAAAGAAAATCCCCAAAAAAGATTGAACTGGGGAAAATGGGGAATTTAAAAAAAATGAAAACCTGAAAAAAAGGTTTGCGAAAGTTTTTTTCGGGATCCTAAATGTTTTTAAGAATGTTTGGGAATGTTTCCATTTATTTTATTCAACTCTAATAGGGGGGGCAACCAGAAAAGGCTTCAATCAGTTTTTTTTTTTCCTGTTTTTCCATTTAAAGAAAAAGTTTTGGGGTTTGAATCCCGGGAGTTTTTTTTGTAGATCTTTAACTTAAATAGCCTTTCACTGTTTACAAATAAATGCGTATTTTAAATGCTTTTTAATAAATTTTACCTTCCTTTCCCCAACCTCCTTTAAAAAAATTTCCAGTTAAATTTTTACGGTTAAAAAAGTTGTAGGCACGTAAAATAAACACGGGAAAAGGGGGCCGGGGCGATCTAAGAACAAAACCCCAAATGAAAACTTCCATGGGAAACTAAAATTAAAAAAAAGGGAATATAAATAAATATATATAATAAATTTAAATTTTATAAAAGAGCTGGGGAAATTAAAATTTTTTCAAAAAAAAAAATAGTTTTGTCAATTTTTTTTTTGGAAGAATATTGTATTTCCTTGGAAAATCATAATGCTTAAAATTTTAAAAAAAAAATAAGATTTTAAATAAAATCGGTTTTTTGACACGTGGGGTTTAAACTTGCCCAAAGGGAAACCTCAGGTGAGTTTCCCTTGGAAAAATACGCCCACCTCCCAAAGCCCTTTTGACCTTGCCAAGTTTTTCCCAAAATGACCCCCCCACATTTTTTTTCGAAAGGACCCTTTAATGAGCTCCTCGCAAACCCCCTTTTTGGGGTTTTTTAAAACCCTTTAAAAACCCCGGGTGGGTCAAAAAAGCGGGGCCTCCGTGGGTGTGCTTTTGTTGTGAAAGGGTCCCCTTTTAAATTTTCTTTACCTGGTGAATCCCCGTTTTTTTTACGGGGAACTATACCATTTTTTTAAAACGTTTTTTTTTTGTATACGTTAAAATTCACCGGGCCCCTTCTCATCTCACATTCCAATGCTCGTTGGCAAAGCCACTCTCTACTCGTGGAATCCTCCCCGTGCAGATATTCACAACAAATTTTTAAAAATTGATTCATTTAAACACCCGGCTCGCCTTTTGCTGGATTCCCCCGTCACCCGGTTTTTTCAAGGGAAAAGAACTGGCGGGCCAGGCGGCCAAGGGCACACGCCTCCTCCGAAGGCGATTTTTGGGTCTCAAAGTTTTTAGATCTAAAGGGGAAAAGTTCGGTGGGGGTCTTACGCACCTGGAAAGACAGTGGGTCTCGACCCCGCTCAAACAACCCGCGGCCCCCAGGGGCGGTTTTGTCGCGATGCCCCTTCTATTTAAAAACTAGAAGAGAGGGAGGCATCGGGGACGAGATTCCCCCGTCGGGCAAACTTACTGACCCTAAATTTTTACTGAAAGGGGATTTCCCCCTCCAGTGGGGTGATTTTCGATCTCCTCGAGGTGTATCCATTTTGGTGGGGTTCAAATATGGGCCCCCACCGCCTGGCTCTTGATTTTTTTGGTGACCACGTTTTTTAAAATCATAGCCCCGGGTGGGGTTTTTTGTTTTTAAATCCGTTTTTTAAAGCAGGTGGGGTCTTTTTTTAAAGCCATTGAGTCACTTTTATAAAGTGGCCCCTTTTTTTATATTAACTCATATTGAGATCTTTTTAAATTTTTTTTACAATTTAACATGTTTTTTTGTGTTTTTAAAAGTATTAAACATTTTTTCATGTTTGTCATTTTTAAAGTGTTATATTTTAATATGTTGGTTTTTTCTTTTTTTTGGGGTATACACTTGTGTTTTTTTTTGCAGGTTTTTCACTTAATTTATAACCCCCCCAGCCCATTTGAGCACCCCATGTAGTTCCCCCATATGGGTGAAAAGTTTTACCCCTTTCCCCCCAAAGGGGGTTTTAATTTTTTTTTTAAATATATTTCCCAAACTCTAAAAGAAACCCCGAGTGTCCATGGGCCGCTAAACAAAAATAATAAATATTATGTTAAAGGCCCCATCACCCTTTTTGTTCGAAAAACCTCTAAACCCCTAAAAAATAAAAAAAAATAATATTCAAATTTAAAAAATATAAATTTTAGAGAAGTTTTATTATTTCTGTTGTTTTTAGGGAAAGGTGTGAATGGTGAAAAAAAGCATAAAAAAGGCCCCAAACTAAATGATTAAAAAAATGGGAAAATTTTCATTTATTTAGAAAAACCAAATTTGCACACTTTTAAAGTAGTACTTTTTGATGCTTTGGGTTTTTTATCCATTTAACAAATCAATTTACCCCAAATCAATTTCCTTTTAGCCCCCCCGTGAACGTGGTTTAAAAAGCCCCCAGTAAAAATTTTTGCTTGTCGTGAAAGGTGACTTAAAGGGGGGGGGTTCTGTGCAGGGCAAACCTATCCTATAAAATTTTCCTTTTTACCTCCTTTTCTTTTTTCTTTCCCATTTCTCTTTTCTTTTTTCTGCATTTCCCCTTTTTCTTTCCCTTCCCCTTTCCCCTTGCATTCCCTTTCCCTTTTTCCCTTCCCTTTCCCTGCATTCTCTTTTTCTTTCCTTCCTTTCCCCCCCATTATCTTTACCCTTTCCCACTTTTCCCCCCCTTTTTCTTTTTCACTTCTTTCCCTCCTCCTGCCGTTCAAACCCCTTTCCAGAAACTTTTTGGCTCCTTTCCTTTTACGACTTAAAAACCCAAAAAACCGGGTTCTTCGGGTAATTTAAATTGGGTACCATGCATTTTAGCCCCCACAAGAAAAAAACCCCGGTTTTAATATCTTGGAAAAGGGGCCCTTGGGGAAAGACCCAAAACCGGGTTTCCATACTTGGAGAAAAGATCGGTTTTCGCTCAGGAGGGGTTCAGGACTAAACTTTGCACCCTTTCCTGCATCCCCTTCTTGGGGTTGGGCTTTTTCTTCCCCGGGGATCCCATATGAAGGGTTTTTCAAATCTAAACGTAGCATGAATCCCGTTGTTGGAGATTTAACGTGTCCCCCATATGGAAAAACCATCTTGGGTCCCCCCTGAGTCTACACCGATATTGGGTTTAAATTTTCCCCCAAAAAAGGGAAGGCCGAAACTTTTTTCGCAGCTGCACCGTACTGCCCCAAAATCTGCTGCAACTCACAGGGCCGGAAAAGGGGGGGAAAAAAGGGGAAAACGGGGAAAAACCCTTTTAACCCATACTAATAATCAGGAAGTTGAGGCCCCAGCCCCCGCTTCCCCGATTAAGTCTTCCCATAAGGAAAAAAGAAAAAACCCCAAAAACGCACTCCCCTTTAACTGAAAAGTGATAAAGGTGCAGCAAAGTCAAATGTTTAAATAAAAAACTCGTATGGAAAAAATACTGATCAGACAACACTACACACAGTCTTCAATAAAATGGCGATCCGAAAATACCGATGAGCAAATTTGGGCCCCTTTTTCAGGGGAATGGGAACCCCACAGTTCCTCAAAGTTTTCAAGGAATTGGGCACTTGCTATGACCTCGACTGCGGAGCATTGAGGGATTCTTTGGGGAACCCTTTCCCCTCAGCATTCACCCCAATGTACCCTATTTCACCAAAAAGACGGGCACAAATAAACCCACTTTGCGTATTCCCCCCCTCCGGGAAACAGGTTTTAGCAGGCTTCTATGTGCTCAAAGTCCCCGGGCCCTAAGTTCCCCATTCCTGTTTTCATGCCAACTTTGGCATACAAGCTGAGTACCGTGGGGAAAACCCCCCTTTTGGGGGATTGCAGACAGGGGGCTCATGATACCCAAAGTTGGGAAACTCTTAAGTTTTTACGTCAACACAGGGGCCACATTTTGTTTGGTCTCAGGCCCCCCGAAAAGGAAGGCGGAGAAAAAATCCTTGGGGATTTAATTTAAAAAAAGATTTTTATGCCCCAGGCATGCAAGGGAAAACGTATCTATCAAGCTCTGGAATTTTAAAACATAAATATAGCCAAATTGTTACCAAACCCAAAAATTTCCCCAACAGTCAGTGCCATTTTTAAACTTTCTAAAAAAGTCCCAAAACGACCTGTTCCACTTTCTCAAATCGAACCGGCCCCAAAACCCAGCAAAACCTTTAACTGAAGAAACCCCCAAATACCTGTAAACCCCGTGGAGCTTTCCCCGGGGGAAAACCCCCGAAACCTCGGGCGTGGTATCAAATTACGGATGGCGTTGTTGAGCTCTAAACTTTTCCCCCGGAGGTTGGAAAAGAAATGGCGGAACAGGGGAGACCACAAAGACGATCCCACCAGTGCCCTTTAAGAAGGACCACGAGGGACCGGGCCGGGAAAAAATTTCTATTAAAAAGAGTCGGGAAGGGTTAAAAAAGCCTTTACGCAAGGAACCATCAATTCCCACTCCTCCAGGATAACCAATGCCTCTCCCTTTAAACGGGTGGCCAGGAGAGACTGGGAAAAGGGGAAAAAAAACCAAAATAGGTCCTTAAACAAATTTTATTTTTTAAAAGATAGTTAAGGGTTGGGGAAGAAAAAAAAAATTTAATTTTAAAACATAATGTTCTACTACAATTAAAATTTTAGGGGTTTTTTTTTTATCGTATAAAGGAAATTAACTGAAAAATTTAATTTTCTGCATTCTTTTCTTAAAACTTGCAGTAAACCCCCGCTGCCCCTGCTGACCAAACCCCCCCCATTTAAAGGGTACGATTGAAAAAGTACCTACATGCCTTTTTTTAATCTAGCTCCCCAAGGTGTGGCAAAACTCGCACGAAGCAATAATACCAAAAAAAAATATTAATATAAATTTCTATGAAATAAAAGCGTATTTCATTACCTATAATCCTATTTGATATTTAGTAGTTGTCCTTTTTTTTAAAGAGTTAAAAAAGAGTTAGTATTTACGCCCATGACCCAAGGTTTGGGGGAAGGTTAAAGGGTGTTCCAAGGTCTTCCCCCACCAGACTCGCTTAGCAGAATTTTATAAAATTTTTAATAAAATATAACCATCTTTTAAAAATTGGTGGGTTGAAAAATTAAAAAACCTATATTCCCTTTTTAACCCTTTTTGTATTTTTTTCTTTTTTAATAAAGTAACTTTTTGGAATTAATTAAGTATAAAATTACTTATTGTACTTTAAACCCAATTGTAGTAAAGAGAGGGGAGGGGGGGTACAAATTTTACTCCCTTTAAGGGGGATTTTTAAAAATGTATTTACATTATGTCACGACCCTTAAGACCTCATTAAGTTGATGGTCCTCTAAAATTATAATTTAAAAATAATCATCCCCTTGGGAAAACGGGACACCCAACATTACCAAGGGGGGACCAAAGATACCGATTTACCAGGGGGAAAAATCGCATCAACGCCCCGACAAAAAAGGGTGGGGTGGACACGGGCCCTCACGGGTTGGGGGGGAAAAACGCCGGTTCGACCAGGGCCCCCACTTTTAAAATTTTTGGTCCCAAAACATCCACCCTTTATCGAGGGCCAGGGAAAAAAATCGGGCTTTGAGGGACCGGGCGCAAACCCTTTTCCACTAGAATGGTCCTCCGGAAAATGTACGGGGGGGCCCCTAATTAAAAAGGCCGGGTTTTTGGGCCGCCATATTTTTATTGTTTTAAATTTTTGTTCCTCATTTTTTTAAAATTTTTTGACTAATAATGTAATCTCCAGTGTTTTTTCTTGGCCAATAAATGGTTTCGGGCCCGGTTTTCCACTCTCACTGTCCCCACGACCACCCTCCGATTCCGTTAGCAGTGTTTTTTTCAGACCACTAAAAAAAACTAATTGGAGGGATTTAGGATTCCCTCCAAAGGTGGTGGAGGAAACCCAACAACGGGTTTTTTCATGGGGCACAGTTTAAAAACCCGGGTCGCCAGGGGCTGAAAGGAAATTTTGTGAAAAGAAAGGGGGGGGACGTAAAACATGATTTTATGAAATTTAGTAAACACGAGTATAGAATTGCACACTTTCACACAAAAATAAAAAGGGTTTAAAAAAAAAAAAATTTTCAAAAATAATTATTTTCACTCAAAAAAAAACACCAACAAAAGTTTTAACTTCAAAAAACTTAATGAAACTACATTTGGTGATCCCACATTTTCTAAATTTTTAAGATGCAACTCCCGCTTTGTTTTGTTTGGGGACGACATTTTTTGTTGTGCTTTGAAAAACCCTTTAACAGGAACCGGGGTTTTTGCTGGGGTTTAGCCCTAGACGGGCTCTAAAGAACTTTTTTTATCAGGGAAAAGCCCCTTTCGCAGGTTAATTCACCAAATTAAAAAGGGAAAAAGGGGGGAAACTCCTTAGCACATCGCTGAAATATTCCTCTAAAATCCCTTTGAAAACCCAAAAAATTTAAAGACTGCTTTTTTTATTGACTGATTATAAAATCTCTCGTTGGAAAAAAAATTTTTTTTTTCCCCTCTTTTTTTTTTCCATCGTTTCATTCCTTTATTTTTTTCGAGCTTCGTTTAAATTTCTGGGAAAGTATTTTCTTTCTCAAACCGAGTAAAAACTTCATCCCGGAAAAACCCAAACCCCTTTGTTTCGACAGATACCCTAGGTGTCTCTCACCATTTTTAAAGCGTCCCTTGACATCTTAATCCGAGTAAAAAAACAGAAGCCCAAATCATATCCAAGTCCCTTCCCTTTTTTTCCCATCCCCCACTTTCAGCTTCCCCCATGCCAAAAGCCCGGGGATATATGAGACTGACAAAAAAAGACTACTTAAACTTATTCCCTTTTGTTTTTTCAAACAATCATCTCCCTTTTTTATTGAATAGGACCATTTTTTAAATGCATAAAAAGGGATA